>WNWK01006913.1:0-42500 GCA_009830355.1 Cherax destructor | reverse complement strand
TGGTAGGTAGGTTCCATACTGTTGCTCCAGACTTCAGTATGGGCCTGTCGTGAATGACTCCTTACTTAGATGTCGAAACGTTATTCTCAGGTGTGTGTGTGTGTGTATGTACTCACCTAGTTGTGATTGCAGGGGTCTAGTCACAGCTCCTGGCCCCGACTCTTCACTGACCGCTACTGGGTCACTCTTCCTGCTCCATGAGCTTTATCATACCTCTTCTTAAAGCTGTGTATGGATCCTGCCTCCACTACATCACTTCCCAGACTATTCCACTTCCTGACCACTCTGTGACTGAAGAAATACTTCCTAATATCTTTGTGATTCATCTGAGTCTTCAACTTCCAACTGTGACCCCTTGTTGCTGTGTCCCATCTCTGGAACATTCTGTTTCTGTCCACATTGTCGATTTCTCTCAGCATTATATATGTCCTTATCATATCCCCCCTATCTCTCCTGTCTTCCAGTGTCGTCAGGTCAATTTCCCTTAACCTCTCCTCGTAGGACATACCCCTTAGCTCCGGGACTAGTCTTGTTGCAAATCTTTACACTTTCTCTAGTTTCCTTACGTGCTTGGCCAGGTGTGGGTTCCAAACTGGTGCTGCATACTCCAGTATAGGCCTAACGTACACAGTGTACAGGGTCCTGAACGATCCCTTATTAAGATGTCGGAATGCTGTTCTTAGGTTTGCTAGGCGCCCGTATGCTGCAGCAGTTATTTGGTTGAAGTGCGCCTCAGGAGATGTAACCGGTGTTATACTCACCCCAAGATTTTTTTCCTTGAGTAAGGTTTGTAGTCTCTGGCTCCCTAGACTGTACTCTGTCTGCGGTCTTCTTTGCCCTTCCCCAATCTTCATGACTTTGCACTTGGTGGGGTTGAACTTCAGGAGCCAGTTGCTAAACCAGGCCTGAAGCCTGTCCAGATCCCTTTGTAGTTCTTCCTGGTCTTCGTCCGACAGGATTCTTCTCATCAACTTCACATCACCTGCAAACAGGGACACTTCGGAGTCTATTCCATCCGTCATGTCATTCACAAATACCAGAAACAGCACCGGTTCTAGGACTGACCCCTGTGGAACCCCACTCTTCACAGACGCCCACTCTGACACCTCGCCACGTACCATGACTCGCTGTTGTCTTCCTGACAGATATTCCCTGATCAATTGTAGTGCCTTCCATGTTATCCCTGCCTGGTCCTCCAGCTTTTGTACTAATATCTTGTGTGGAACTGTGTCAAACGCCTTCTTACAGTCCAAGAAAATGCAATCTACCCACCCCTCTCTCTCTATCTTGTCTTACTTCTGCCACCCTGTCATAGAACTCCAGTAGGTTTGTGACACAGGATTACCCGCCCCTGAAACCGTGCTGGCTGTCGTTGATAAGCTCATTCCTTTCAAGGTGTTCCACCACTCTCTCCTGATAATCTTCTCCATGACCTTGCATACTATACATGTCAGTGACACTGGTCTGTAGTTTAATGCTTCGTGTTTGCCTTCTTTTTTTTTAAATTGCGACTACATTTGCTGTCTTCCATACCTCAGTAGTCGCCCTGTTTGGATAGATGTGTTGAATATTGTTGTTAGGGGTATACATAGCGCTTCTGCTCCCTCTCTCAGGACCCATGGAGATATATTTTCCGGCCCTATCGCCTTTGAGGTATCTAGCTCACTCAGCAGCCTCTACACTTCTTCCTCGGTTGTATGTATTGTGTCCAACACTTGGTGGTGTACCCACCTCTCCATCTTTCTGGAGTCCCTTCTGTCTCCTCTGTGAACACTTTTTGAATCTCATATTGAGTTCCTCACATACTTCGCGGTCGTTTCTTGTGATCTCTCCTCCTTCCTTCCTCAGCTTTATTACCTGGTCCTTGACTGTTATTTTCGTCCTGATGTGGCTGTACAACAGCTTTGGGTCAGATTTGGCTTTCGCTGCTATGTCTTTTTCATATTGTCGTTGGGCTTCCCTTCTTACCTGTACATATTCATTTCTGGCTCTACGACTTCTCTCCTTATTCTCCTGAGTCCTTTGCTTCTATGCTTCTTCCATTCTCTAGCACACTTGGTTTTGGCCTCTCTACACCTTTCTCGTTGTTTCTGTTTCCCTTGAGTAGAAACCTCTCCTCAGCTTCCTTGCATATTGTTGTCACATATCTCATCATCTCGTTTACTGACTTCTTTGCTAGTTCTCTGTCACACTGAACCCCTGTGTAGTCCCCTCTCTTGTAGTTTGGCTTCATTGGTCCTGCCCTTCCTGCTTCCCTCTCCACTTGTAACTCTACTATGTATTCGAAGCTCAGAACCACATGATCACTGGCCCCGAGGGGTCTCTCATATGTGATGTCCTCAATGTCTCCTCTACTCAAAGTGAATACTAGGTCCAGTCTTGCTCGTTCATCCTATCCTCTCTCTCTGGTAGTGTCCCTTACGTGTTGGTACATGAGGTTTTCCAGTACCCACACCATCATCTTAGCCTTCCACGTTTCTGGGCCCCCAAGTGTGTGTGTGTGTGTGTGTGTGTGTTTGTGTGTGTGTGTGTGTGTTTGTGTGTGTGTGTGTGTGCGCTCGTGCGTGCGTGTGTGTGTATGTATGTGTGTGTCTGGGCCCCCATGTGTGTGTGTGTGTGTGTGTGGGGGGGGGGTGATTCCGCTTATTAACCATGACCAGAACATGACAGATGCCAACATAATTCCATATTACGGTTATGACTAGAAATACGTAGTAGAGACCTCCTCTAGCCTGCAGAGAACGACCAAACTGCCTCCAGGATTCACAACATGAATATCAACTGCATTTTATACAGGGACAAAACCACTCATCAGATGTTATGGAAGAACTCCTAGCTGGCCGTCGAGGAAGTGGACTAAACACGACGCAGTTGCCTGGAAACTACTCTAATCTGAACAAAATATTCAGTCCAACACATCAAGGAGCTTTTTGTTTAGCCTGAGCTTTAGCTTAACTAGAATTATACAAACAGGTCATCAGAGCGACTAATATACATCCTTCTTATCTGTCAGTGTGTTGGATTGAACAGTGACCTGAAAGACCAGCCACTCCCCTGACTACGATTCTATAATTTTTCTTGCTACAGATCCCAATGACGTAAGAAACGTGTTCCACAAGCGAAACGTTTCAGTAATGTTTGTCTCGACAGCTACGTCTTTTTCCTCCACTTGTGTCGACTCTGCGACTTTTGTCTCCATTAAGTTGACTGGCTATTGCTTAACTCATTCCCCTTTACAATAACAATATTTCATCACTATATATGTTTGAAATATGTAAATCGCAGCTTTGGTTATAGCCTCTACTTTGTTCAGAATATTTTCAATTATCAATATACACTGCAAGTGCATAAAAACACGAGTGCACATCCCTGGCTGTGTCAGGGCTTTTGATCGGTAGTCTCGTCTATGCAGCCAATTCTGCTAAATTGTTTAGGCAGTTTTCCAAAATTGTTATCACATTATCATTTCAAATCAAAATGCATAATAAGGTATACCACATAATAAAATTAAGACTGTCGTAGTGAGAGAATATGGTTCTTATTAATTAAATAAAATTTATGCTCATTGTATTTTTTTTGGACAATTTAGAATAACTAAACGTAAACATTTGACCGAGAGTATAGTCTAAACTTAGGTTAGTAAAACATTGCCAATTTTACAACCTAATTAATATAGTAATTAATACTGATGTCCTTCCAATAAAAAAATGGCCATCCATTGACTTTAAGCTTTTAGCGCTGGTGTATTGTGCTCAATGGAATGTTCAAATTGTTATTTGATTGTGTTTTCCTAATTTACCAACTGTATTAAAATTAATAATAATAATTGTTATAATTATAGAATGCTTCTTCTGATAGGCTTCAAATTCTAAAAACTGATTTATGTTTTGTAGTGAAAGATTCGGTTTATATTTAGGTTATATATATGTTCCAATTTCCCATTTTTATTGAAAAAAAAATAATTATAATTTTCTTACAATTACCTGAAAATGCTTCTGTTTATCATCTTCAAACTTTCAAAGTTCATGTATCGTATTTGCGAAAAATTTCGAATTGATAATGGATATGTGATGCCAATTTGCTTAGTTTTCTTGACCTACTTATGGTCACTGACCACTGGGAAATTATAGCATCCGGGGAAAAAAAATAAACTGAATATTATATGACCTAAATGATACTCACACATTATCTAGTATTTCAGAAAATTAACATTATTGAAGCTTGTATTTATTACTGCTTGTAAGTGCTAGTACCTAGCACTTTATAACACAACAAGTGCCAGGAAACACCAACGAGTGTTCTTCTTTCCCTCCTTCAACCTCTCATGAAAAGCCATTACTCTCAATATTGTAATAAAAAAATATTTTTGGGGACATGGGAATCTAAGATGCGCTGATGTATTCTTCCTGGAGATATTTTTTAAAAATATCCACCACATGTTAAATACTTTTACTTACTGGATCATGGAGCATTAAAATTCAAATTTAACTCCTATAAAGAAAACTGAGAAATAATGAAATCTTTATTATCACTGCTTGTTGAAATCTGACGAACCTGTTGAAAATTCAAACACTTGGGAAGATGGATTTCTCTTAGAATGTTCAAAGAGTTGACGAACGGGTGCCTGGGGTCCCTCACTAACTGAAACAGGTTTATTTTTTGGGTGATGTTTAAATTGTGTAATAATCCACGAAATGCAAAGCGTGCAAAAAAAAGTCTTCCTATTTGGGTGAGAGGTTTGTGTTGTTATTTACCTCTCGTAGTATTGTTATGCTTGGTGTTATCTTGTTCTCTCTCGGGTCTCGTTAGAGGTGCCTGTTGCCCTGGCATCGTTAACCACACGTAATGAGGCTCTGTTTCCACTCATTAACGCAATTCTGGCTTCAGAGTCAAGCAGGGAGCTGAGCTGCTACACTCACGCTACATTGTCTACGAAAATTACCTTCAAGCTTTAGCATATGTTATACTGCGAAGCTTCAACCACAGTTATCTATGTTATGAAGCTTTACCTACAGTTCTTTACTTTGAATGTTAGGCTTATGCTGCGGATGTCTAGTTAAGCTGTTAACTTTCAGCTAAAGTTTTCTAGTTAACCTATGAAACTACACCAACTGTTATCTAGCCAAGTTCTGATGTTATAGGCGCATGTTTTGCTTTGCAGAGGATTTCACAACACATGTAAATTTGATGCTAAGTAGTTCAGTATCTATACAATTCTTAAATCTAGTGGCTGATCTGGCAGCGAAGTCAGCCAGATCAACCACGATTGAAAGCGTAGGCTACGAAGTGCTTCTTTTTTCTTCTATTAATTTCTTCATATAAAAACGAATATATATATATATATATATATATATATATATATATATATATATATATATATATATATATATATATATATATATATATATATATATATATATATATATGTGGTACCTCGAGTTACGATATTTTTTCGTTCGAGAATGCTGTTCAAGTGCCATTACCAAACGAATTTATCCCCATAAGGAATAATGTAAAATAAACTAGTCATTTTACACCCCCAAAAATATACTTACAAAAGCATTTAAAAAAATAAACTTACATAAAAGGGCGATTTTGGGGACCATCGTAACTCGAGGTACCACTGTATATATTTAAAGGTTGGTAGTCAGCAACCCCCCAGGGAGGTACTACCGTCCTGCCAAGTGAGTGTAAAACGAAAGCCTGTGTTTGTTTTACATGATGGTAGGATTGCTGGTGTCTTTTTTCTGTCTCATAAACATGCAAGATTTCAGGTACGTCTTGCTACTTCTACTTACACTTAGGTCACACTACGCAAACATGTACACGTTTATGTATACACACTCATCTGGGTTTTCTTTGATTTTACCTTAATAGTTCTTATTCTTATAATTTTTCCTTTTCCTTTCATATCCATGGGGAAGTGGAATAAGAATCTTTCCTCCGTAAGCCATGCGTGTTGTAAAACTCAACTAAAATGCCGGGAACAATGGGCTAGTAACCCCTTTTCCTGTATAGCTTACTAAAAAGAAAAAGAAGAAAACCGTCAAAGTGGGATGTTTGAATGTGCGTGGATGTTATGCGAATGATAAGAAAGAGATGATTGTAGATGTTATGAATGAAAAGAAGCTGGATGTCCTGGCTTGTGATACAAAGATGAAGGGGTAGGGGAGTTTCAGTGGGGAGAAATAAATGGGATTAGGTCAGGGGTTTCAAATATAGTTAGAGCTAAAGAAGGAGTGGCAATAATGTTGAATAATCAGTTATGGCATGTAAAGAAGGAGTATAAATGTATAAATTCAAGGATTATGTGGAGTAAAATAAAGGTTTGTTGTGAAAAGTGTGTTATAGTAAGTGTTTATGCACCTGGAGAAGAGAGAAGTGTAGAGGAGAGAGAGAGATTTTGGGAAATGTTGAGTGAGTGTGTGGGGAGTTTTGAACCAAGAGAGAGAGTAATTTTGGTTGGGGATCTTAATGCTAAAGTGGGTAAAAATGTTGTGGAGGGAGTAGTAGGTAAATTTGGGGTGCCAGGGGTAAATGTAAATGGGGAACCATTAATTGAGCTATGTGTAGAAAGAGGTTTGGTAATAAGTAATAAATATTTTATGAAAAAGAGGATAAATAAATATACCAGGTATGATATAGCATGTAAGGAAAGTAGTTTGTTGGATTATGTATTGGTGGATAAAACGTTGATGGGTAGACTTCAGGATGTACATGTTTATAGAGGGGCAACGGATATATCGGATCATTATTTGGTTGTAGCTACAGTTAGAGTAAAAGGTAGATGGGACAAAAAGAAAATAGCAACAGCAAGTAAGAGAGAGGTAAAAGTGTATAAACTAAGGGAGGAGGAAGTTAGGGTGAGATATAAGCAACTATTGGCAGAAAGGTGGGCTAATGCAAGTATGAGTAGTGGGGGGGTTGAAGAGAGTTGGGATGGCAGAGAGCATGTATAGTTCCTTTATATAAACGGAAGGGGGATAAAAGAGAGTGTAAAAATTATAGGGGAATAAGTTTACTGAGTATACCAGGTAAAGTGTATGGCAGGGTTATTATTGAAAGAATTAGAGGTAAGACAGAGAGTAAGATTGCAGATGAGCAAGGAGGCTTTAGAGTGGGTAGGGGATGTGTAGATCAAGTGTTTACAGTGAAGCATGTATGTGAACAGTATTTGAATAAAGGTAGATAAGTTTTCATTGCATTTATGGATTTAGAAAAGGCATATGATAGAGTGGATAGGGGAGCAATGTGGCAAATGTCGCAAGTGTATGGAATAGGTAGTAAGTTACTGAAGGCTGTAAAGAGTTTTTATGAGGGTATTGAGGCTCAGGTTAGGTGTGTAGGAGAGAGGGAGATTACTTCTCGGTAAAAGTAGGTCTTAGACAGGGATGTGTAATGTCACCATTATTGTTTAATATATTTATAGATGGGGTTGTAAAAGAAGTAAATGCTAGGGTGTTGGGGAGAGAGGTGGGATTAAATTATGGGGAATTAAATGCAAAATGGGAGTTGACACAGTTACTTTTTGCTGATGATACTGTGCTCATGGGAGATTCTAAAGAAAAGTTGCAAAGGTTACTGGATGAGTTTGGGAGAGTGTGTAAAGGTAGAAAGTTGAAAGTGAACATAGATAAGGGTATCAAACGATTTAAATAAAGAAAAATTGGATATCACATTGGAGAAAGGGATTATGGAAGAAGTAAATGTTTTCAGATATTTGGGAGTTGATGTGTCAGCGGATGGGTTTATGAAGGATGAGGTTAACCATAGAATTGATGAAGGAAAAAAGGTGAGTGGTGCGTTGAGGTAACTGTGGAGACAAAAAACGTTATCCATGGAGGCAAAGAAAGGAATGTACGAAAGTATAGTGGTACCAACACTCATATATGGGTGTGAAGCATGGGTTGCAAATGCTGCAGTGAGGAGGAGGCTGGAGGCAGTGGAGATGTCCTGTCTAAGGGGAATGTGTGGTGTAAATATTATGCAGAAAATTCGGAATGTGGAAATTAGGAGAAGGTGTGGAGTTACTAAAAGTATTTGTCAGCGGGCTGAAGAGGGGTTGTTGAGGTGGTTTGGTCATTTAGAGAGAATGGATAAAAGTAGAATGACTTGGAGAGCGTATAAATCTGTAGGGGAATGAAGGCGGGGTAGGGGTCGTCCTAGAAAAGGTTGGAGGGAGGGGGTAAAGGAGGTTTTGTGGGCGAGGGGCTTGGACTTCCAGCAAGCATGTGTGAGCGTGTTAGATAGGAGTGAATGGAGACGAATGGTTTTTGGGACATGACGATCTGTTGGAGTGTGAGCAGGGTAACATTTTGTGAAGGGATTCAGGGAAACCAGTTAATTGATTTAGTTGGACTTGAGTCCTGGAAATGGGAAGTACAATGCCTGCACTTTAAAGGAGGGGTCTGGGATAGTGACAGCTGGGAGGGACTATTCTCAGCTGTCGTATCTGAGCGCCTCTGCAAAGACAGTGATTATGTATGAGTGTGGTGAAAGTGTTGAATGATGATGAAAGTATTTTCTTTTTGGGGATTTTCTTTCTTTTTGGGTCACCATGCCTTGGTGGGAGACGGCCGACTTCTTGAAAAAAATATATATATACATATATATATATATATATATATATATATATATATATATATATATATATATATATATATATATATATATATATATATATATATATATATATATATATATATATATATATATTTATTTATTTATCAATAACAACACTGCGATTAGCCGAGGACTCGAACCCATGTTGTTTTGGCTCGCCTGATGGTGAGTGAAAATTCCATGACGCTCTATCGAATGTCCACGGATCACGGTACAACACCTAGCTCTTCTGGGTGCGTGATCTTTGTAGGATTGCATGGTCCCGTGGGTTAGAGCGTCATGGAATTTTTGCTCACTATGATACCAGCCAAAACAACATGGGTTCGAGTCCTCAGCAAGTAACAGTGTTGTTATTGATTAAATACCACTCTTTCGTGGTTACAATACGATATATATATATATATATATATATATATATATATATATATATATATATATATATATATATATATATATATATATATATATATATATATATATATATATATATATATATATATATATATACATATATATATATATATATATATATATATATATATATATATATATTATTTTTTTTTATTAACACATCGGCCGATTCCCACCAAGGCAGGGTGGCCCGAAAAAGAAAAACTTTCATCATCATTCACTCCATCACTGTCTTGCCAGAAGGGTGCTTTACACTACAGTTATAAAACTGCAACATTAACACCCCTCCTTCAGAGTGCCGGCACTGTACTTCCCATCTCCAGAACTCAAGTCCGGCCTGCCGGTTTCCCTGAATCCCTTCATAAATGTTACTTTGCTCACACTCCAACAGCACGTCAAGTATTAAAAACCATATGCCTCCATTCACTCCTATCAAATACGCTCACACATGCTTGCTGGAAGTCCAAGCCCTCGCACACAAAACTTCCTTTACCCCTCCCTCCAACCTTTCCTAGGCCGACCCCTACCCCGCCTTCCCTCCACTACAGATTTATACACTCTCGAAGTCACTCTGTCTCGTTCCATTCTCTCTACATGTCCAAACCACCTCAACAACCCCTCCTCAGCTCTCTGAACAATCGTTTTGGTAATCCCGCACCTCCTCCTAATTTCCAAACTCCGAATTCTCTGCATTATATTCACACCACACATTGACCTCAGACATGACATCTCCACTGCCTCCAGCCTTCTCCTCGTTGCAACATTCATCACCCATGCTTCACACCCATATAAGAGCGTTGGTATAACTATACTCTCATACATTCCCCTCTTTACTTCCATGGACAAGGTTCTTTGTCTCCACAGACTCCGAAGTACTCCACTCACCCTTTTCCCCTCATCAATTCTATGATTCACCTCATCCTTCATAGACCCATCCGCCGACATGTCCACTCCCAAATATCTGAATACATTCACCTCCTCCATACTCTCTCCCTCCAATCTGATATCCAATCTTTCGTCACCTATTCTTTTTGTTATCCTCATCACCTTACTCTTTCCTATATTCACTTTCAATTTTCTTCTTTTACACACCCTACCAAATTCATCCACCAACCTCTGCAGCTTCTCTTCAGAATCTCCCAAAGCACAGTGTCATCAGCAAAAAGCAACTGTGACAACTCCCACTTTGTATTTGCTTCTTTATCTTTTAGCCCAACACCTCTTGCCAAGACCCTCGCATTCACTTCTCTTACAACCCCATCTATAAATATATTGAACAACCACGGTGACATCACACATCCTTGTCTAAGGCCCACTTTTACTGGGAAATAGTCCCCTTCCCTCCTACACACTCTAACCTGAGCCTCACTATCCTCATAAAACTCTTCACTGCTTTCAGTAACCTTCCTCCTATTCCATACACCTGCAACATCTGCCACATTGCCCCCCTATCTACCCTATCATACGCCTTTTCCAAATCCATAAATGCCACAAAAACATCTTTACCCTTATCCAAATAATGTTCACCTATATGTTTCACTGTAAACACTTGGTCTACACACCCCCTACCTTTCCTAAAGCCCCCTTGTTCATCTGCTATCCTGCTTTCTGTTTTACTCTTAATTCTTTCAATAATAACTCTACCATACACTTTACCAGGTACACTCAACAGACTTATTCCCCTATAATTTTTGCACTCTCTTTTGTCCCCTTTGCCTTTATACAAAGGAACAATACACGCTCTCTGCCAATCCCTAGGTACCTTACCCTCTTCCATACATTTATTAAATAATAGCACCAACCACTCCAAAATTATATCCCCACCTGCTTTTAACATTTCTATCTTTATCCCATCAATCCCAGCTGCCTTACCCCTTTCATTCTACCCACTGCCTCACGAACTTCCCTACACCCACAACTGGCTCTTCCACACTCCTACAAGATGTTATTCCTCCTTGCCCTACATACGAAATCACAGCTGCCCTGTCTTCATCAACATTTAACAAATCCTCAAAATATTCTCTCCATCTTCCCGATACCTCTAACTCTCCATTTAATAACTCCCCTCTCCTATTTTTAACTGTCAAATCCATTTGTTCTCTAGGCTTCCTCAACTTATTAATCTCATTCCAAAACTTTTTCTTATTTTCAACAAAATTTGCTGATAACATCTCACCCACTCTCTCATCTGCTCTCTTTTACATTGCTTCACCACTCTTTTAACCTCTCTTTTCTCTCCATATACTCTTCCCTCCTTGCATCACTTCTACTTTGTAAAAACCTCTCATATGCTAATTTTTTCTCCCTTACTACTCTCTTTACATCATCATTCCACCAATCGCTCCTCTTCCCTCCTGCACCCACTCGCCTGTAACCACAAACTTCTGCTGAACACTCTAACACTACATTTTTAAATCTACCCCATACATTTTCGACCCCATTGCCTACACTCTCACTAGCCCATCTATCCTCCAATAGTTGTTTATATCTTACCCTAACTGCCTCCTCTTTTAGTTTATAAACCTTCACCTCTCTTTTATTTACTGATTCTATTTTCCTTGTATCCCATCTACCTTTTACTCCCACTGTAGCTATAACTAAAAAGTGATCTGATATATCTGTAGCCCCTCTATAAACATGTACATCCTGAAGTCTACTCAACAGTCTTTTATCTACCAATACATAGTCCAACAAACTACTGTCATTACGCCCTACATCATATCTTGTATACTTATTTATCCTCTTTTTCTTAAAATATGTATTACCTATAACTAAACCCCTTTCTATACAAAGTTCAATCAAAGGGCTCCCATTATCATTTACACCTGGCACCCCAAACTTACCTACTACACCCTCTTGCATGTTTCTCCCACTTTAGCATTTAGGTCCCCTACCACAATTACTCTCTATTTGGTTCAAAAGTTCCTATACATTCGCTTAACATCTCCCAAAATCTCTCTCTCCTCTACACTCCTCTCTTCTCCAGGTGCATACACGCTTATTATGACCCACTTTTCGCATCCGACCCTTATTTTAATCCACATAATCCTTGAATTTACACATTTATATTCCCTATTTTCCTTCCATAACTGATCCTTCAACATTATTGCTACCCCTTCCTTAGCTCTAACTCTCTCAGATACTCCTGACTTAATCCCATTTATTTCTCCCCACTGAAACTCGCCTACCCCCTTCAGCTTTGTTTCGCTTAGGCCAGGACATCCAACTTCTTTTCATTCATAACATCGGCAATCATCTCTTTCTTATCATCCGCACTACATCCACGCACATTCAGACACCCCAATTTTATAAAGTTTTTCTTCTTCTCGTTTTTAGTAGATTTGTACAGGAGAAGGGGTTACTAGCCCATTGCTCCGGCATCTCAGTCGCCTCATACGACACGCATGGCTTACGGAGGAAAGATTCTTTCCACTTCCCCATGGACAATAGAGAAAATAAAAGAACAAAAGCTATTAAGAAAAGAAGAAAAACCTAGATGTGTGTATGTATATATATGCATGTGTATGCCAGTGTAGTGTGACCTAAAGTGTAAGTAGAAGTAGCTAGATATACCTGTTATCCAGCGTGTTTATGAGACAGAAAAAGACACCAGCAATCCTACCATCATGTAAAACAGTTTCAGGTTTCTGTTTCACAGTCACCTGGCAGGACGGTAGTACCTCCTGGGTGGTTGCTGTCTACCAACCTACTAAAAAAAAAAAAAAAAAAAAATATATATATATATATATATATATATATATATATATATAATTCGAACACGACGATGGGATCGAACCGTGTGTCTGAATTTTCGGTCACCATAATGGGCTAAAACAACACGGGCTCGATCCACGGCTAGTCGCAGTGTTGTTATTGATTAGATACCAATTCGTCGTGGTTACAATTATATATATATATATATATATATATATTTTTTTTTTTTTTTTTTTTTGGGTCCCTCTAGTGCAAATTGTGGGACCCATAGCCTCGGAGAAGTGGATAAAAAGGCTTCAAGGAAGAATATTTGGATTTCTTTCTGAAGCCATTTGAATATTCCACTTCTCCTACCACCCCATCCTATATACACACATACATGCATATAAATGCTTTATTAATAGACAGAATACATTTTTATATATATATATATATATATATATATATATATATATATATATATATATATATATATATATATATATATATGTATATATATGTTTTTTTTATATATATATATATATATATATATATATATATATATATATATATATATATATATATATATATATATATATATATATATATATATATATATATATATATAGGCTGGAGGCAATGGAGATGTCAGATCAATGTATGGTGTGAATATAATGCAGCGACACAATTAAACAGAATAAAGGCGGCTTCATAATCTCTAAAGTATTAGCAAGAATTCTCTCTAAAACAATAATCCTCGCCATCATATAGCTGATTCTACAACTACTAGTACTACTACTACTACTGCTACTACAACTACCACCACTACTACTACTACCACTACTACTACTACTACTACTACCACTACTACTACTACCACTACTGCTACTACCACTGCTACTACTACTGCCTACAGCATGAACCAGGACAAATGTCCTGAAGAGTGAAACGTTGCCACAATAAAATATTGCATTAGTTGCACATTTGTCCTTTTACTTCAGGTGTGTGCAGTATATGAGACCCTTCTCCGTGCATGTGCTGTACCTTGATCAAGATTGATGGAGTGAACATATCGACTCAAGGATGAGGGACTGATTATCTCTAACTCCTTATCTTTCATCTCAGTACTGGACTGAGGAAGCCTGTCAGACACAACATCTTGTGATCTTGATACAGGAAATTCTACACTTCGCTAACCTATAGGCATGACCTACTTCCACCTGAGGATTTTTCCCTGATGACTCTGCCTCCTACTGCTTCACCTCACCTGTCTGCACTATATGAGACCCTTCTTCGTGCATATGCTGTACTTAGACCAAGACTGATGGACTGAACACATCGACTCAAGACTGTGGGTCTGATTACCTTAACTTCCTTCTCATTGTCTACCATTCATCTCTATACCGGATTAAGGAAACCACTTTTTTGGGAAATGGTTCCACAATATAGATACCCATGTGTTGCACAAGTATCTCAATCATCAAGATTGTTCCTTACCTGGGCTGTGAAAGTCTTTACGTGTATTGAAGATGCTGTCTCCCTCCTATTTTTACAGTTATATTTTGTAATTAATTTTACACTCAAGATTTACACACTGATATTTACACGGAAATCTCCATTATTTCTTTTATTGACCCCTCTCCTAATTTAATATACTTTTTAGTGTATATTAAAAATTTTCGACGTTAACCAAGCAATACCTGCTTTAGCAGTGCGCACAGACGTCGCAGACCAACAGACCAACAAACTCCATTTACTGCTTCCGCTTTACAGTACTTCCCAACTTCAAAACTCAAACTAATAATTTTCACATTCCATAGACCAGTTACTTTCACTCATTCCGAGAAAAAAAACTGAAACCGTAATTTTCTATTAAAACAGCGACTTTGCAGTTTTTTTCGTGTACTTTTTATAGTTGTATTTGCTATTTCTTGGTCTCATTTGATAGAATGGAAGATATATTACAGATATAGAGATGATTTTGATTGGTTTTAGTATTGGAAATTGCTTGAAACTGAGCTCAAAGTAGCAGAAATGTTAAATTTTTGCCAATACAATGATTAAATAGTTGTTGAACTTGTAAAATGTGAAAAAAAAAATCTTTGATCTAAATATGTTTACATGATTTAATTAAGGAAAACACTTAAACCTCTCACATTATCTTAGGTTTCTACATGTACTTTACTCATCTGCAGCCATAGAATTTTTCTTTCCAATCAGCTTCTCGACGACAATTCAGTCAGAGACAGGTACCTACCTCGTGTGATTATATTTATTTCCCTTATGAATAACTAAGGTTTATTGAACTCAAGCCGGTGCTCAGTGATAACCACACAGGAAAAGAAACAGAAGATTTAGTCATCTGTATATTTCGACCCCTTTCTGGGATCGTCTTTCACAATTCTTGCCCTTCTAATGGGTATAAAGAAACCAAATATGCACCTTGAAGTGTTGATTTAGCACTTTCAGTACAAGAAATCACTTGGTAATCCATTACCACCTGCTCTTTCTCACAACGTTAAACAAGAGCACCAGCAATTCCAATACTTGTTCACCGCCTACTGATCCTATCCAGCAGTGCTTCTTTCTCAACATAAGTTTCCATGTTACTTTAAGCACTTCCTTTATTTTCATAACTCGTCACACACTGCAGTTGATTTAATTTCTATCCCTCCTAAAAAAAATTGTCTCCCCTTCATTATCTCTTTAATAATCTCAAAATATTTTTTTCCATCTCTCTGGCACTTTTTCCTCTTTATTCAGCATCTCCGATTTTGCTTCTTAACTCAGAGATCAAAGAGGTTCTCTCAGTTTTTCAGTTCTGTTTACAAAAGTTCATCTTAATCGCAGCATCATTTGTTGACGCTGCCCCACCTATGGTTATATTCAAAGGAACTCGTAATGACAGCGAATTATATTTACAACAACATTTAAAGACACTGGATCATATTCTCAACAGAGTTTGATGACACTACATGATAGTCTTAAGAAGGTATGATAACACCACCCCACCACCCATTCAGTATTTATTTATCCTTCTCTCTCATATTCTCTGCACCAGTCACCTCACCGTTGCGACACCAGAGAGATTACTAAATAATCCCTCAATAAATCCTCGCACTTAGAGTAATCTGCTGTCTGGGTGTAGGTCCACATCTTCCCTTTAAACGATATTCCATCTCTGAATGAGCTTTTACACCAGGGACTCAAGCATCCTTTGAAAAATATTAATATAAGTTCTTCAAGAGGAACTCACCTATCTCATGAAAACTATTACCATAGTTTATATCCAGTAAAAAGTATTAACATCATTTGCTAATGAGGGACTCACCTAAATCATAACATTTCTTCATAAGAGATTATTTTTCTATGAAAAATTAATAATATACTTTTCATACATGTGCTAATTACAGGCTCGTCGATTTCTGCGTAACCCAAGTACAACATTCTGGGGAAATTCGAAGAAATGTGATAAGTTTTCTATCAACGAGGGCCGTGGATACTGCATCAACGAGGGTCATGGATACTGCATCAACGAGAGTCATGGATACTGCATCAACGAGGGTCAGGGATACTGCATCAACGAAGGTCATGGATACTGCATCAACGAGGGTCATGGATACTGCATCAACGAGGGTCATGGATACTGCATCAACGAGGGTCGGGGATACTGCATCAACGAGGGTCATGGATACTGCATCAACGAGGGTCAGGGATACTGCATCAACGAAGGTCATGGATACTGCATCAACGAGGGTCATGGATACTGCATCAACGAGGGTCATGGATACTGCATCAACGAGGGTCGTGGATACTGCATCAACGAGTGTCATGGATACTGCATCAACGAGTGTCATGGATACTGCATCAACGAGGGCCGTGGATACTGCATCAACGAGAGCCGTGGATACTGCATCAACGAGGGTCATGGATACTGCATCAACGAGGGTCAGGGATACTGCATCAACGAAGGTCATGGATACTGCATCAACGAGGGTCATGGATACTGCATCAACGAGGGTCATGGATACTGCATCAACGAGGGTCGTGGATACTGCATCAACGAGTGTCATGGATACTGCATCAACGAGGGTCATGGATACTGTATCAACGAGGGTCATGGATATTGCATCAACGAGGGTCATGGATACTGCATCAACGAGGGTCATGGATACTGCATCAACGAGGGTCGTGGATACTGCATCAACGAGGGTCATGGATACTGCATCAACGAGGGTCATGCATACTGCATCAACGAGGGTCATGGATACTGCATCAACGAGGGTCATGGATACTGCATCAACGAGGGCCATGGATACTGCATCAACGAGGGTCATGGATACTGCATCAACGAGGGTCATGGATACTGTATCAACGAGGGTCATGGATACTGCATCAACGAGGGTCATGGATACTGCATCAACGAGGGTCATGGATACTGCATCAACGAGGGTCATGGATACTGCATCAACAAGGGTCGTGGATACTGCATCAACGAGTGTCATGGATACTGCATCAACGAGGGTCATGGATACTGTATCAACGAGGGTCATGGATACTGCATCAACGAGGGTCATGGATACTGCATCAACGAGGGTCATGGATACTGCATCAACGAGGGTCGTGGATACTGCATCAACGAGGGTCATGGATACTGCATCAACGAGGGTCATGCATACTGCATCAACGAGGGTCATGGATACTGCATCAACGAGGGTCATGGATACTGCATCAACGAGGGCCATGGATACTGCATCAACGAGGGTCATGGATACTGCATCAACGAGGGTCATGGATACTGTATCAACGAGGGTCATGGATACTGCATCAACGAGGGTCATGGATACTGCATCAACGAAGGTCATGGATACTGCATCAACGAGGGCCATGGATACTGCATCAACGAGTGTCATGGATACTGCATCAACGAGGGCCGTGGATACTGCATCAACGAGGGCCGTGGATACTGCATCAACGAGGGTCATGGATACTGCATCAACGAGGGTCAGGGATACTGCATCAACGAAGGTCATGGATACTGCATCAACGAGGGTCATGGATACTGCATCAACGAGGGTCATGGATACTGCATCAACGAGGGTCGTGGATACTGCATCAACGAGTGTCATGGATACTGCATCAACGAGGGTCATGGATACTGTATCAACGAGGGTCATGGATATTGGATCAACGAGGGTCATGGATACTGCATCAACGAGGGTCATGGATACTGCATCAACGAGGGTCGTGGATACTGCATCAACGAGGGTCATGGATACTGCATCAACGAGGGTCATGCATACTGCATCAACGAGGGTCATGGATACTGCATCAACGAGGGTCATGGATACTGCATCAACGAGGGCCATGGATACTGCAGCAACGAGGGTCATGGATACTGCATCAACGAGGGTCATGGATACTGTATCAACGAGGGTCATGGATACTGCATCAACGAGGGTCATGGATACTGCATCAACGAGGGTCATGGATACTGCATCAACGAGGGTCATGGATACTGCATCAACAAGGGTCGTGGATACTGCATCAACGAGTGTCATGGATACTGCATCAACGAGGGTCATGGATACTGTATCAACGAGGGTCATGGATACTGCATCAACGAGGGTCATGGATACTGCATCAACGAGGGTCATGGATACTGCATCAACGAGGGTCGTGGATACTGCATCAACGAGGGTCATGGATACTGCATCAACGAGGGTCATGCATACTGCATCAACGAGGGTCATGGATACTGCATCAACGAGGGTCATGGATACTGCATCAACGAGGGCCATGGATACTGCATCAACGAGGGTCATGGATACTGCATCAACGAGGGTCATGGATACTGTATCAACGAGGGTCATGGATACTGCATCAACGAGGGTCATGGATACTGCATCAACGAAGGTCATGGATACTGCATCAACGAGGGCCATGGATACTGCATCAACGAGGGTCATGGATACTGCATCAACGAGGGCCATAGATACTGCATCAACGAGGGCCATGGATACTGCATCAACGAGGGTCATGGATACTGTATCAACGAGGGTCATGCATACTGCATCAACGAGGGTCATGGATTTTGCATCAACGAGGGTCGTGGATACTGCATCAACGAGGGCCGTGGATACTGCATCAACGAGGGCCGTGGATACTGCATCAACGAGGGTCATGCATACTGCATCAACGAGGGCCGTGGATACTGCATCAACGAGGGCCGTGGATACTGCATCAACGAGGGTCATGCATACTGCATCAACGAGGGCCGTGGATACTGCATCAACGAGGGTCGTGGATACTGCATCACCGAGGGTCATGGATACTGCATCAACGAGGGTCATGGATACTGCATCAACGAGGGTCATGCATACTGCATCACCGAGGGTCATGGATACTGCATCAACGAGGGTCATGGATACTGCATCAACGAGGGTCATGCATACTGCATCAACGAGGGTCATGGATACTGCATCAACGAGGGTCATGGATACTGCATCAACGAGGGTCATGGATACTGCATCAACGAGGGTCATCGATACTGCATCAACGAAAGTCATGGATACTGTATCAACGAGGGTCGTGGATACTGCATCAACGAGGGTCATGGATACTGCATCAACGAGAGTCATGGATACTGTATCAACGAGGGTCATGGATACTGCATCAACGAGGGTCCTAGCTGCTGCATCAACGAGGGTCGTGGATACTGTATCAACGAGGGTCGTGGATACTGCATCAACGAGGGTCATGGATACTGCATCAACGAAAGTCATGGATACTGCATCAACGAGAGTCATGGATACTGTATCAACGAGGGTCAGGGATACTGTATCAACGAGGGTCATGGATACTGTATCAACGAGGTTAGTGGATACTGTATATATGAGGGTCGGGGATACTGCATCAACGAAGGCCGTGGATACTGTATAAAAGAGGGTCGTGGATACTGCATCAATAAGGGTCGTGGATACTGCATTAACGAGGATCATGGATACTGTGTCAACGAGGGTCGTGGATACTGTATAAACAAGGGTTATGGATACTGCATTAACGAGTGTCATGGATACTGCATCAACGAGGGTAGTAGATACTGTATAAACGAGGGTCATGGATACTGTGTCAACGAAGGTCGTGTATACTGCATCAACGAAGGCCGTGGATACTGTATAAACGAGGGTAGTGGATACTGTATAAACGAGGGTCGTGGATACTGTATAAACGAGGGTAGTGGATACTGTATAAACGAGGATCGTGGATACTGTGTCAACGACGGTCGTGGATACTGCATCAACGAAGGCCGTTGATACTGTATAAACGAGGGTAGTGGATACTGTATAAACGAGGGTCATGGATACTGCATCAACGAGGGTAGTGGATACTGTATAAACGAGGGTCGTGGATACTGTGTCAACGAAGGTCGTGGATACTGCATCAACGAAGGCCGTGGATACTGTATAAACGAGGGTCATGGATACTGCATCAACGAGGGCCGTGGATACTGCATCAACGAGGGTCATGGATACTGCATCAACGAAGGCCGTTTATACTGTATAAATGATGGTAGTGGATACTGGATACTGTATAAACGAGGGCCGTGGATACTGTTTAAACGAGGGTCGTGGATACTGCATCAACGAAGGCCGTGGATACTGTATAAACGAGGGTCGTGGATATTGTATAAGAACATAAGAACATAATAAAGAAGGAACACTGCTGCAGGCCTACTGGCCTTTGCAAGGCAGGTCCAATTCTCCCACCAGCTCAAACCAATGCCTTAACCTAGTCAGGTCAGTTACATTCACTTAAGGGCATCTGACCTAGTAGCACAAGCTAGTCAGGTCCAACTCACATCCACTCACACCCACTCATGTATTTATCTAACCTATTTTTAAAACTACACAACGTCTTAGCTTCTATGACGGTACTCGGGAGTTTGTTCCACTCATCCACAACTCTATTACCAAAGCAGTGCTTCCCTATATCCTTCCTGAATCTGAACTTTTACAATTTAAAACCATTGCTGCGAGTCCTATCTAGGCTAGATATTTTCAGCACGCTATTTACATCCTCTTTATTAATTCTTGTTTTCCATTTATACACCTCAATCATGTCCTCCCTAATTCTACGTCTTTCTAGCGAGTGCAGATTCAGGGCTCTCAGTCTATTCTCATAGGGAAGATTTCTGATACATGGGATCAACTTTGTCCTCCTCCTCTGCACTTGCAAGTAATGTTAGCTCATCTATCTTATTTCTTAGACTCCTAATATTTGTATAGTAAACCTTAAGGGAGCTAGTCACTCGTTCTGGGTCCTTGATACTGTATCACCTAGAGCCGTAGATATTGTGTCAAAGAGAGCAGTGAAAATTGTATCAACAAAGGCCCTAGATATTGTATCAACTTTGACAAAGGCTGGTATATCAACGAGGGGCCCTGGATATTGTATCAACTTTGACAAAGGCTACTGTACCAACGAGGGCTTTGTAGATTTAATGATAATTTAACAAGGTTAAAGTTTATCCTAATCATATGCCGTTATCGTATTTAATGTTCACTTTACAGTTTTAAGTTTAACCCTAATAATCCATTAAGGGATGGTGCCATTCAAGTGATGATTCTGTTGTAGATAATATTCAAATATTAATACCCTACACAGTATATAATGGAACCTCATAAATATTACATGAAATTCAAAGTTGATAATGCACTCTTAGGTATGTGTAAGTAAACCACGGTACGGGTTGGGATCGAACTCATAAAACTTCAGGTCATTTGTGGTCACAGTGGGGCCCGTGCTAACCTCCCTATGGTTTAAGAATATACCTTGTTGGATGAAGCTTCCTGTAGCCAGCTGGCCCAGTGGCACACGCGCTGCGGTTTTACCACTCACTAACCGCGAGTTGAATCCCCACCGATACCATGGTTTGTTTGCAATTGTGTCATTACGATTTCATTAGGCAGTATGTGTAAGTATTTTGTAACAAAGAGAGGAAGAGAGAATATATTTAAGAAATTTATGATATCCAAAAATTGGTAAATAAATACAGCCATATTTTCAGAAAGCATTGGATGTGCCTCAGTTGGAGATTGATCTCCATATCATCACATAATTCATCATGATATTATCAAAGAATTTTAAATAAGAAATAAATATGGTAATGTGATTATCGTAAAAGCTTGCACAATATTGATTTTACTTATTTTTGCCTTCATAATTCTTAGAAAGAACATATAAAAGTCCTTATAAAGATACTTGAAAGAACTTTAGATAGTTCTTATAAAGGACATAGAAGGGTTTTATAAAATTTAATTTTTTCAAAGTTGCCAAACATATATTTTAAAGATCTTAAAAAAATCTTTATAAAGACAATCTCACTATTCACTATATAACCGAAAAGAAATATCAACTACTTCGTTTGCCAAGGTTGACAAACATATTTAGACTAGTAATTCTACAAAACTATATGTACTAGATAAACTGAAGCCTTGGTCATCTGAGGGTAAGTTCATATGTCTGGCAGAAAGGGTAAGGATATAAGTACCTGGTCATTTTAGTTACACATTTTAGTTACTATTCTACCTCCCACATGGATCACACACGAAATGGTGTCATCCAGTGATAGAACACCTAAAATGATATAGCACTGAGCTGAGAAAGGAAAATTGACAAATGAGGAATTTTGTTGTGAAAATAGGTCCTTAGTGTTTCTTGTTTCAGTATTAAGCTTATTGAAGGAGTTATTATTTTGGGGGAAAAATACTCATCTTTTGATGTGTACAGAAGTAATTTAAGAGGATGTATGGTGGACCATCGTCTCTCTCAGAACTGTACTTGAAGTGGATCTTTCAAGTAATCAGGTGAAATTGAATCTAATTTAACCTTAGTAAAATAATTTAGTGTATGAAGTACATTGAAAGAGCATCCTATCTCTCAAATACTATGGGAACAATTAAAAGATTGGCGTTTAGTTGCTGGTTAGAAATGACATACCATTCGTGATTGGATAAACTTTTTTAAGAAAGCTGTTAGGTGCCTTTCAGAAAGCATTAGAGGCAATAGAAGTGTTGAGATAGTAATTTTTCTAAAGCGGATTGAGACAAAATGAATCTTCCAGCTCTAGAATGTAGGAAACGTATTACAAATCCATTCTCAAAGACTTGGTTGAAAAACTTAATGTAGATAATATGTGGATGACGAAGCTCATCAAAGAAAAACCTAAAATTCCAAAAAATGAGGTGGATGAGGATGATATTAATGTGGATGGTACCATTGCATAGGTGCTTTTATTTGGAAGGTATATAGATTTAGCTGAGAGAAATAGTGGATTTCAGCCAGTTTTGCTTGTGCATGTCTTAGGGATGGGTGAGTGTAACCTGAAGATTAAAAAGATGGGGAGATAAATTGATTTTGTTATTAATTGTGAAACAGTTAAAAGCCTTCGTTTTAAGAAGTTTTGTGAATCTGAGGCTTCTTCGTAAAGACGGGAAAGTACTGGGTGAAGAAGATTATCAAAGGGAGTTAAATTTGATGCAAAATGAAACTGTAGAATGATATATTGAAGAAATATGAATCGTCAGACAATCTAGTATATTATATGCTGAAAAATAATATGCACGAGAACTTTATTAGTAGATTATTTACAAGTGATTATGATTTAAATATTTTACACCATAAATCTGGAAGCATATATAAAAAACGTTTTTTTTCACCTACATTGAAATCATTATATCAGTTTCTCAACATAATGCATAGAATTTTCGTGGGCCTTGTTTAGGTAAGCGTATTTACTGGATAAATGTTAAAATGTTCTTTAAATAATGCTAGTGTTATCATGTTCTTTGTTTTATAAGATCTGAAAGGTATATGTTTATTTTAAGAATGTTAATAACTACAGAGTTGTATTTTGAGTTGCCTTAGTTTTAATATGAGGCAGCGAAAAAGTCGTGATTGAGAGCTAAGAGCAATTTCTGTGAGTGTTAGGTGGTACGATCTAGTGAGCCATGAAAGTATAATCTATGCGACCTTTAGTTTTAAATTTGAGCTTCATAGTCTGTGAGAGTGAGGGAAAGTGCCATAATAATCCTGTAAGATGTATTTCTCTAGAAAAAAAAGAATCATTTTGTCAGGTAAGAATGTGTTTAGCATGTTCAGGAATAGTAAATTAAGGTGTAAAGAGTACCAGTGCAGAAACACCAAAGATGATTCGTGAGTTCCCTTTCATGCGTCAGAAGGTTACTATTCCTGAGTCAGAAGGTACCTTTCCTGAGTCAGAAGGTAACTCTCCTGAGTCAGAAGGTACTTTTCCTGAGTCAGAAGGTACCTTTCCTCAGTCAGAAGGTACTTTTCCTGAGTCAGAAGGTACCTTTCCTCAGTCAGAAGGTACTTTTCCTGAGTCAGAAGGTACTTTTCCTGAGTTAGAAGGTACCTTTCCTGAGTCAGAAGGTACCTTTCCTGAGTCAGAAGGTACTTTTCCTGAGTCAGAAGGTACTTTTCCTGAGTCAGAAGGTACCTTTCGAGAGTCAGAATGTACCTTTCCTGAGTCAGAAGGTACCTTTCCTGAGTCAGAAGGTACCTTTGGAGGAGTAGCTTCGTCTTAATGGTTTATTCATATCCCAAAACAAAGTAAATTAAGGATAAAATTATTTAATTTTAGCCCTTCTTTGTATTTAGAATATAAAAAACTTTTCCTGCAAAGAATAATGAAAATATGTTGATGTTACTACACATGATACAATGATACACATCACCCAGTAAAACGGTAATGACGCATCGGATGTGTTGATAAAGATTTGATTTTGATAAAATACGAATATGATGGTAAAAATAGATTGAAATATCCCTAGTGAAAGAGCGGCAACATACTGTGCTTCTATTTTAAACCCACAAAATTTATTGTTCTACATTTTAAGCATTTTCTTACTTTTAGAAAGTATATACCACATCGAAAAATCTCGCCATCTAAAAGCATAGTAGTTTTACGAAGCATATAGTAGACTTCTGTCAAACGTTTCTTTAATTAAGCTCCTTGGGTTTCCATAGAGTACCTTGTAACACTTTCTTCGTATAGATTACATTTCCGTGAACATTTTCACCATTAAAAGGCATGGTATCTTTACAAACATATAATACCATGCATATCATCTTCACTTGTAACACCTTGAAATTTTGCCATACTGGCTTAGCCTTTTCTAAAACCGTGCTGGGTAATGTTTATGAAGTCACTACTTTCCAGTTGCTCCACTACTTTTCTCCTCATAATCTTCTCCATAACCTTACAAACAATGCAGGTCAGCGACCCTACCCTGTAGTTTAATGCTACCTATCTGTCCACTTTGTTTTAAATATGGGGATTACGTTCGCTGTTGTCCAGACATCAGACAGCTGCCCTATTTCGGTTGACTAAGTGAAGATCACTGCTAGTGGTTCATGCAGTTCTTTTGGTCTCTCTGTCAGAACCTATGGAGAGACGCTGTCTGGTCCTATTGCCTTCGAGGAATCTAGCTCACTCGGTAGTTTCTTCACATCACTTCCTACAGTGTGTTTATTGTGTCCAGTACTCGTTGGTACACTCTCCCTTTTTGACTCTCTGGCACTGTTCTTGATTATACTGACAATACCTCCTTAAGTCGTTTATTAAACTGCTTGCAGACTCCTGGTTATTCCTAGTGAGCTCCAATCCTTCCTTCTTCAGCTGTTCCATCCTTCCTATTGTTTTTCTTTCCACACTTACTTCCATAAATAGTTAACCCTCGCTACTGTATGACTGATAGCATCGACTAGCCTCTCATTTTCAATTGTTCCTACATCAGAGGTACTTAAGGTGAACACAGGTTCCATCCTCACTGGTTCACCACCTCTTCTTTCTCTAGTCGATTCTCTGACATGCTGACTCAAGAGGGTTTCTATCACCACCTTCACTAACTTAGCTCTCCCTGTATCTGGCCTGATGTGTGGCTCTGTACTTTCTCAGTACGTATTCTTATGATTGAAGTCTCCTATGATCATTAGTTTTGCATTGTTCATGTGGGCTCTTCTAGCCACGTCTGCTATCATGTCCAGCACTACCCTGTTGTCTCCCTCATATTCCTCTTTTAGTCTCTTGCACCTTTTTCATGGGTTGTACATTAGTACTATAACCACCTTGGGTTCCCCAGTTCTGAGTGTTTCTTTTATGTAGTCATTCTACCTTATTGTATTACTACTGCTACTACAACTTATATCACTACTACTACTTCTACTACTACCACCACTAGTGTTACACCTCACTCTGAGCCTATATATACCCTCTGTGTCCATGTATTGTTTGTAACGTCTTGACAAAGCTCCTGGAGAGCGAAACGTTGCCACAATAAAATGTCACATTAGTTGCATTTGTGTCCTTTTACTTAACAAAACAAGAGTTGGTTACTACAAAACTACAGCTAGGTACAATATAGAAGGGCTAAGTACAACAGAACTACAGTTATGTACAACAAAACAACAGTTGGTTACAACAGAACTACAGCTAGGAACAACAAAACTACAGCTAGGAACAAAAAAACTAAAGCTATGTACAGCAAAACAACAGCTAGGTACAACATAATAACAGATAGGTACAACATAATTACAGCTATATTCAACAAAACTACAGCTAGGGAGAAAAAAGTACAGCGAGAGAGAATATTACAGCTAGGTAGAGCAAAAGCTACAACAAGGAAGAACAAAACTACAAATAGGAATAGCATTATTTCTAGCTGGAACAAAACTCATGATGGTAGTTCTTGACGACTATATTTCCTCATGCTCAGTTTACATCAATATTAATGCTGGTGATGCATCTAGTCAACAGGTTTGGGGCGCCTCCCCTTCCCCCCTCCCAGTGCAACAGACACCACCAGTTGCGCTTTTCACATGAAAAACGCAACTGGTGGTGCCAGCCCAAAACGGAGTTATGAGTGGTCGTGTCCGCCCTAGTTTACCCCAATTTAAGTTATGGACCAGGGTGAATGGCTGTCATGGTTACAAGGCTGACTGAGGCCCAAGAAAAACTTATTGGTGCTTAAAGTGAATCTTACATACTCTCTCTCTCTCTCTCTCTCTCTCTCTCTCTCTCTCTCTCTCTCTCTCTCTCTCTCTCTCTCTCTCTCTCTCTCTCTCTCTCTCTCTCTCTCTCTCTCTCTCTCTCTCTCTCTCCTCTCTCTCTCTCTCTCTCTCTTCTCTATCTCTTCTTTTCTCTACAACACACACACACACACACACACACACACACACACACAGGAGGCGTTCTACATAGTGCAATAAAAACAGAGTTGCTTTATCTAGAGAAGACAAACAGACACACACAAACACACACACACACACAGTAGCGGCCAGTGAAGAGGCAGGGCCAGGAGCTATGACTCGACCCCTGCAACCACAACTAAGTGAGTACAACTAGGTGAGTACACACACACAGCAGAATGAGCTCGAACCAGGATCCTTGAGGAGAAAGCACGACTAAGGGACTAACCGGAGTACTGGAGAGTGTACCTTGATCAAGATTGAACACAAGAAAAAAGGATGATACTGAAAGAGAGGGTACAAAGACGAAAGGAGGAACGAGAGGCAATGACGTAGATGAGCAGGAGAACAGACCAAGGTGGAAGAGCAAACACACCCTCCTCCAGAAATACCTACAGTAGGAATCCAATCACGACAACCCTAACGCAACTGAACAATCTGAACCAAAACCAACACACTGTTCCCTCTGTCCCCACCCCTTACATCATAAACCCCACCCGTACAGCAACCCCTATGGGCACTCAGCCTCCACCCCTTCATAACAAACTCCATCCCCTCATAACAAACCCCACTCCCACCATAAGCCCCCATATTCCCCCACCAGGGCTCCCGCTCCCCCAACCTCAATATTCTCCCCGGACCACAGTTTTAGAAAAGAAGTTGAAGGTTTGGTACACGAACGCAGATGGAATAACAAATAAATGTGAGGGGTGGCATGAAGGAATCAATGAGCAATCACGTAAACGAAACTCACTAGGACAATAACAGACGCAATCTCCCCACTGGGATATCAGATACTGAGGAAAGACAGAAGGAGCAGAGGGAAAGGAGGGGTTGCACTGCTCATTAAAAACCGATGGGTATTTGAGAAAATGAAAGGAATGGACGAGATTGGAGAAAGGCACAATTCAGTCTGGGAAA
The DNA here is from genome assembly GCA_009830355.1 of Cherax destructor. Classification (NCBI taxonomy): domain Eukaryota; kingdom Metazoa; phylum Arthropoda; class Malacostraca; order Decapoda; family Parastacidae; genus Cherax; species Cherax destructor. The sequence goes on along the minus strand of WNWK01006913.1, from coordinate 14,582 downwards.
CATAAGGTAATCATTGCAGTGATGTATAACCCACCACAGAACTGCAGGAGGCCAAGAGAGGAATATGAAGAGAGCAACAGAGCAATAGTGGACACACTAGCTGAGGTGGCAAGAAGAGCTCACTCGAGCAGAGCAAAGTTACTGGTTATGGGCGATTTCAAACACAGGGAGATCGATTAGGAAAACCAGGATCCACATGGAGGTCCCGAAACATGGAGAGCCAAGATGATGGATGTGGTACTGGAAAACCTCATGTGCCAACATGTTGGCGACACTTCCAGAGAGAGAAGGGAGGATGAACCAGCAAGACTGGACCTCGTGTTCACCCTGAGCAGCTCGGACTTTGAGGAGATAGTGATCACGTGGTTCTGAGCTTTGAATACATAGTAGAGTTACATGTGGAGTGGGTAACAGGAGTTGAAAGGGAAAAACCAAACTATAAAAGGGGGGACTACACAGGTATAAGTAACTTCCTGCAGGAGGTTCAGTGGGACAGAGAATTGGGAGGAAAGTCAGTAAACAAAATGATGGAATACGTAACAACAAAATGCAAGGAGGTAGAGGAAAGGTTTGTTCCTAAGGGCAAAAGAAATAATGGGAAAACCAGAACGAGCCCTTGGTTTACCCGAAGGTGTAGGGAGGCAAAAACTAAGTGCACTAGAGAATGGAAAAAGTACAGAAGGCAAAGGACCCAGGAAAATAAGGAGATTAGTCGAAGAGCCAGAAAAGAGTATGCACACATAATGAGGGAGGCCCAGTGACAGTACGAAAACAACAGCATCGAAAGTCAAGTCTGACCCGAAATTGCTGTATAGCCACATTAGGAGGAAGACAACAGTCAAAAACCAGGTAATCAGGCTGAGGAAAGAAGGTGGGGAGCTCACACGAACCTATCAAGAGGTATATAAGGAGCTCAACACGAAATTTAAGGAAGTATTTACAGTGGAGACAGGAAGGAATCTGGAAAGACAGAACAGAGTGGGACACCAACAAGGAATATACAAACAAGTGTTGGATGAACTGCACACAACTGAGGAGGTGAAGAAGCTGCTAAATAACCTTGATACCTCAAAGGTGGTTGGACTCGACAAAATTTCCCCGTCGGTCCTTAGAGAGGGAGCAGAGACGCTGTGTGTGCCACTAACCACAATCTTCAACACATCCCTTGAAACTGGGCAACTACCTGAGGTATGGAAGATGGCAAAAGTAGTCCACATTTTTAAGAAAGGAGACAGAAACGAGGCACTAAACTAAAGACAAGTGTCACTGGCGTTTATAGTATGCAAAGTCATGGAGAAGATTATCAGGAGGAGAGAGGTAGAGCACCTGGAACAAAACAAGATTATAAATGACAACCAGCACGGATTCATGGAAGGCAAATCCTGTGTCACAAACCTACTGAAGTTTTATGACAAGGTAACAGAAGTAAGACACGAGAGAGAGAGAGAGGTGGGTTGATTTCATTTTCTTGGACTGCAAGAAGGCCTTCGACACAGTTCCTCACAAGAGATTAGTGCAGAAGCTAGAGGATCAGGCACGTATAACAGGAAGGGCACTGCAGAAGATCAGAGAATACATGACAAGGAAGCAACGACGAGTCATGGTACGAGATGAGGTATCACAATGGGCACCTGTGACGACCGGGGTTCCACATGGGTCAGTCCTAAGACCAGTGCTATTTTTGGTATATGTGAATTACTTTATGGAAGGGATAAACTCAGAAGTTTCCCTGTTTGCAGATGATGTGAAGTTAATGAGGAGAATTAAATCAGATGAGGATCAGGCAGGACTACAAAGAGACCTGGACAGGCTGGTCACGTGGTACAGCAACTGGCTACTCGAATTTAACCCAGCCAAATGCAAAGTCATGAAGATCGGCGAAGGGCAAAGAAGACCGCAGACAGAATATAGGCTAGGTGGCCAAAAACTGCAAACCTCACTCAAGGAGAAAGATCTTGGGATGAGTGTAATACCGAGCACGTCTCTGGAAGCACACATCAACCAGATAACTGCTGTAGCATATGGGAGCCTGGCAAACCTGAGAATAGCGCTCCGATACCTCAGTAAGGAATCGTTCAAGACTCTGTACACCGTGCACGTCAGGCCAATACTGGAGTATGCAGCACCAGTTTTTAACCCACACCTGGTCATGCACGTCAAGAAATTAGAGAAAGTGCAAAGGTTTGCAACAAGGCTAATTCCAGAGCTAGGGGGAATGTCCTACGAAGAAAGTTTAAGGGAAATCGACCTGACGACACTGGAGGACAGAAGGGTTAGAGAAGACATGATAACGACATACAAAATTCTGCGTGGAATAGACAAGGTTGATAGAGACAGGATGTTCCAGAGATGGGACACAGAAACAAGGGGTCACAATTGGAAGTTGAAGACTCAGTTGAGTCAAAGGGATGTTAGGAAGTATTTCTTCCGTCACAGAGTTGTCAGGAAGTGGAATAGTCTGGCAAGTGAGGTAGTGGATTCAGGAACCATACATTGCTTTAAGACGAGGTATGATAAAGCTCATGGATCAGGGAGAGAGAGGACCTAGTAGCGATCAATGAAGAGACGGGGCCAGAAGCAGAGTCTCGACCCCTGCAACCACAAATAGGTGAGTACAAATAGGTGAGTACACACACACACACTCACATACATACATACTAATAAGCCTAATTAACCGAATCGTTCAGTTTGGCAATTTGGCAAAAGTTGACTTTGCCGGATAAGCCGAATTAAAATTTGTTAATGCCATAAATCAACGGAAATTGATCTGAGCAATACGAAAAAAAATATAAAATTGATTTAAATGAATAGTAAATAAATTCAAATTAACCTATGATATATATAATAGAATTTTGCTAAAAAAATTACGTTAACTTACGGTCGCTTAGGTGAGGTTTCTATGTTAATCTTGGTTCCCAAAACAAAATCTTTATATCACTGTTAATGAAAAAAAGAGCTATCAATCTTTAAAAAAGAAATTTGAAAACGTTTAATTTTTAAGGGAGTTCGGCCTATTTGGCAAGTTCGGCTTATGTATATATATACGTGGTACCTCGAGTTACGATGGTCCCCAAAATCGCCCTTTTATGTAAGTTTATTTTTTTAAATGCTTTTGTAAGTATATTTTTGGGGGTGTAAAAGGACTAGTCTATTTTACATTATTCCTTATGGGGATAAATTCGTTTGGTAATGGCACTTGAACAGCATTCTTGAACGAAAAAATATCGTAACTCGAGGTACCACTGTATATATGCATATATATGTCGTGCCGATTAGGTAAAACTGGTCAATTAGCAAGAATTCATCTAAAATTAAGTCCTTTGTAAAATTTTATCTTATACGTTTAAAGATATATTTTTTTCATTTATGTTAATGTAAGAATTTTTAATTTTGTACCAAGAGAAACTTTGAAAACCTACCTAACCTTATTACAACAAGCGCAATTTAATTTAGCCTAACCCAACTAAATATATTTTAGATACGTTAACATTAATTTAATAATAAACAAACACAATGTAATATATTTTTTTCGTTGTGTTCAGAATGATTTTGGCGAAATTATTGCATACACAAATTTTCACTTGTCTTATATGGCAAGGTGAGCGTTGCTATTTAAGCCAAAATCCAAGTTTTACCTAATCGTCACGACATATATATATATATATATATATATATATATATATATATATATATATATATATATATATATATATATATATATATATATATATATATATATATATATATATATATATATATATATATATATATATATATATATATATATATATATATATATATATATATATATATATATATATATATATATATATATATATATATATATATATAATATATATATATATATATATATATATATATATATATATATATATATGTCATGCGATTAGGTAAAACTTGGATTTTCTTAAATAGCAACGCTCTTCTTGCCATATAAGACAAGTGAAAATTTGTGATGCAATAATTTCGCCAAATCATTCTGAACATAACGAAAAAATATATTTATTGTGTTTGTTTATTATTAAATTAATGTTAAAGTATCTAAATATATTTAGTTGGGTTAGGCTAAATTAAATTGCGCTTTGTAATAAGGTTAGGTAGGTTTTCAAAGTTTCTCTTGGTACAAATTATAAATTCTTTCATTAACATAAATGAAAAAATATATCTTTAAACGTATAAGAAAATTTTAGAAAGGACTAAATTTTAGATGAGTTCTTGCTAATTGACCAGTTTTATAATCACGACATATATATATATATATATGTGTCGTGCCGATTAGGTAAAACTGGTCAATTAGCAAGAACTCATTTAAAATTAAGTCCTTTCTAAAATTTTATCTTAAACGTTTAAAGATATATTGTTTTCATTTATGTTAATGTAAGAATTTATAATTTTGTACAAGAGAAACTTTGAAACCTACCTAACCTTATTATAACAAGCGCAATTTAATTTAGCCTAAGCAACTAAATATATTTTAGATACGTTACCATTAATTTAATAATAAACAAACACAATGTAATATATTTTTCGTTGTTCAGAATGATTTTGCGAAATTATTGCATACACAATTTTCACTTGTCTTATATGGCAAGGTGAGCGTTGCTATTTAAGCCAAATCGCAAGTTTTACCTAATCGTACGACATATATATAGTATATATATATATATATATATATATATATATATATATATATATATATATATATATATATATATATATATATATATATATATATATATGTCGTGCCGATTAGGTAAAACTGGTCAATTAGCAAGAACTCATCTAAAATTAAATCCTTTCTAAAATTTTCTCTTATACGTTTAAAGATATATTTTTTTTCATTTATGTTAATGTAAGAATTTATAATTTTGTAACAAGAGAAACTTTGAAAACCTACCTAACCTTATTACAACAAGCGCAATTTAATTTAGCCTAACCCAACTAAATATATTTTAGATACGTTAACATTAATTTAATAATAAACAAACACAATAAAATATATTTTTTTCGTTATGTTCAGAATGATTTTGGCGAAATTATTGCATACACAAATTTTCACTTGTCTTATATGGCAAGGTGAGCGTTGCTATTTAAGCCAAAATCGCAAGTTTTACCTAATCGGCACGACATATATATATATATATATATATATATATATATATATATATATATATATATATATATATATAATTTGAGTTATATACGGTGTTCCTGTCGTGTTTCAAGAGAGAAGATTCAACTATGTTTCTTTCTATGACTGAAATGTTGGGTACAATAATCTGGCCATCAGCCCACCCTGATGGGTGATTGCAGGAACTGACGTGGTTGAAGATAGCGTTCGACTCCGCCTTGTCCTAATTGAGTATTTTTGTTGGGATATTCTGGTTTCCAGAAGTTTACCTGTTTGACCAATATATGAGAAAGGACACTGGGTGAATGGGGTCCTGTAAACCCCACCAACTTTGCTAGATTGTGTGTTTTTAATCATCCTCTGTTTCACTGTCCCATTGTTTTTGAAAACAAGGTTTATATTGAATTTTTTTTATGCCTCACGTAGGCAGACCAGGTTCTCATTATATGGTAAAACTAGTACATTTTTCCTGGCCATCACTGCCTTAGGTTCAGTCCTGTAGTAAGTCTTCCTTGCTGACATTAGTGCCTTCTAGACGCAATCCCTGGGATATCTGAGTTTTGTGGCTATGTTGAATATCTTGCTGATTTCCTCATCTAAATACTCCTGACTGCAGATGCACAAAGTTCTCAAGAACATTATGAGGAACACACTTCTTTTTACTCTTGATTCGTGATAGAATAGTATGGAATGTATGACGTCACATTGGTGGACTTCCAATAGACTGTAAATTTGAATATTCTCTCAACACGATGGACTAAAACATCTAGGAATGCCAAAATATTGTTTATTTCATGTACAATAAGAGTTTCCCCTCCCAGGCACTTAAGCAGTGTTCCCACTGTCACCGGAGGGGATACACTACTGACAACTGCTGCGATATACCAGGTGCAATTACTGCCACAATAGGGAACATCAATAAGACGATTGTCGTAAACAAAAAGAACTAGATAGACAAGATCACCAGTTCTTAGAGATTTATGCTCGGAGTAAACCATCAGGATCACAGAACTGGTCAATACACTTACATGTCACGTACTCTGCTACTCCTATCTTGGCTCAGCAAGGTGGTTCTGTGCCTTATGTAAGACCACAGAGCTACATTCCAACGGTTGCCCTGGTGTCCTGTCTCAAGGGCAAGCTCTTACACACGGTTGCCCTGGTGTCCTGCCTCAAGGGCAAGCATCTTACACACCCACCAACTTAAACCGAACACGATCATGAGGAGCCAGTTTACCAGCATCCTCTTAGCCAACATTAGTCTTCATTACTACTGCTGGGGAGCTCACACACAGTTTCGTGAACACCCCAACATGATCGCTGTTGTTGAGACATATTTTGGATGAGAACAAACAGGCAAGGACAAAGAGGAGGCGTTGCCATGTGCTTTTCTAAAAGTGTACATACCCAGCCCATTGATGCCATCCCCAGTCACCTGGATATGATGTTTTTTCCCCTGCTATGCACAAACTCTAGCACCTCTATACTAGTATGAGTAATGTACAGACCATAGTAGCATCTTGCAGATCACGTCAACTTCCTGATGGGAAATGTTGACTCCCTTTTGCTTTATCATTAATGTCAATATATTATAACAACTTATACAGAGGGATTTTGATGAACTTCTTGCAGTGTTTGACATGACAAACTTTGTTGACTTTGTTAACACATTCCTGGCTCCTCCCTCGACCTAGTAGTCAATGATCTACACTGAAGATTCCAAATTTACGAGGTGAAGAATCTACACGTACAACCTGGCCGTAGGAAATAGGAAACTTGCCATCCCTTTGCTTCAAGCTCGCCGTCTCCGACTGGAATTCTCTTCTCCAATGTGATGTTGATAACCAAGTGTTTGCCTTCACTGAACACATCTTTAATTTCCAGAAAAAACACATCCTTCACCGGCAGTATGTGACGAAGCCTTCAGATCAGCTATAGTTCGGCTTTCTTTGTCGAGTCGAGAGGCTGTTGCTACTAAGTACAAGGCTTGGGGAAGTTATAAGAGGCATCCTAATATCTATAACTGGAACCTGCATAGGCAAGCCTGTTGGCAAATGTAAGGAATACAAAAGTGGGCCAGACTGGCAAAAAAGAAAAATTGTCATCAGGTAGATTGGGTTCCAAAACCTGTTGGTCCTTGGTTAATGATCGACAAGGTTATTTTCCTGATGAAATTATCCCACCTCTAAATCGGCAGGATGGGCCCATCTATACTAGTTGTCAGGAAAAAGCTGACCTATTTGCCGAAGATTTTGCTGCTAATATGCAAGTTCCTGATCCAGCAAGGGACCCTCCTATGATAGCTGCAAGAACTGTGTCAAAGTCGTCAATGGTGATAATAAGCAAGGATGAAGTGTATCTTCTCTTTTAATCTCTGGACGAAAAAAATCTGTGAGCCCAGATAAGGTGAGCCCAAGATTACAGAGTATATGTGCAGACCAGCTAGTATGACCTCTAACATGCATCTTTGAGCACTGTCAAGTACAGTGTAAATGGCCTTCTCTGTGGAAAAAGCCAAATGTAGTCCCTGTTTCCAAACAGAAGATCAGAGCGAAAACCATCAACTACAGACCAGTCACTCATGTCAATCACTGGCAAGATTCTTGAGACAATAATCTCACGGCAGATGACAGCGTTTTTCGACTACCACTCGCTTCTTTGTGACCATCAATATGGCTTCAGAAAAGATCACTCTGTTGCTGATCTGCTGTTAAACCTCTCCACTATGTGGCACCAGCCACTAGATTAATTCAAGGTCAGCTATGTAGTAGCAGACAAAACTGCAAACACTAGGAGTCGCCGGCTCTGTACAATGCCTTCTCAGTGATTATTAACTTCTAAATTCAGTTCTCAAAGGGAAGGAGTCCACAAGACAACCTATTGGTGCAATTGTTCCACAAGGAATATCTTGTTATGAATGTTATGGAATGTTTACTTCAATGACTTTCTTCATCTCATCTCAGAATCTCATGCATATACAGACGACTGTACTTTGACATTTAATAATCCAAGTGAGGAAATGCCAGCTGCTTTGAGTTACATCAAATACCAGCTTACAGCTAGATCAGCCTGGGATGGGTGTGAGTTGGACATGTCTATATTGAGCCAGTAGGTCTACAGCAGTGCTCCTTCCTTTTTAAGTGGGTTTGACTTTGACCTGTCTATCATGGGTCAGTAGGCCTGTTGCAGTGCTCCTTCTTTCTTATGTTCTTATGAGAAAACACAAATGATGATGGTCTCTAGGCACCATCATGGTAATGGGGGTAAAGTGGTAAGAATGAATGGGAGAGTGTTAGTACCTGGGGTGATGTTGAATCCTTGGGGTGAAATTTGACTCTGGATTGACTTTGAAGAACCACATAGTAAATTCTACAAACAAAACGACCAGAAAGCTTACAGCACTTAGACATATCTTGCATCTTCTCGCCAGTAAAGGTTGCAAGATTCTGTACAAGGCACAAGTACGCTCACACTTTGAGTATGCTCCACTTTCTTGTACTGCCTGTATCCCCGTCTCATCTGCGACTTTTTAACAATGGAGAACAGAGCAAGACGACTCATCTCTCGCCTGGACCCAACTTAGAAAGATCTCTCTTATCAGCAGAGCCTTTAACACGGGAAGGTTGTGGGTGGGGTTATGTTATGTACAAGGTCAATACTGGCAAAGTACCACACTTGGCTCCACTCCTCGGACAGCGAGAAGAGCTACACAACAAAACTGGCAGCAAATACCAACCACACTCTGGCTGTACCCTTCTCAAGAACATCACTTCGTCTGTGATCATTTATTCTTAGGATTACTGGAGTCTGAAACATGTTCGTACAGCATAATGACATCATCGAAATAAAGTCAGTTGACCCAACGAAATCGTTTGCCCACAGATGGCTCCAGCTTCATCCTGTTCCCTATTTGTATGTCTTATAACAATACATGTAGGTAACAGCTCTTAGCTTTTAAATAAAAGTAGGAACTCTTAACCTAACCTACTAAAACCCTGTTTAAAGTAAGTAGAAAGGGAGAGAGAGAGAGAGAGAGGAAGCACTACACCCGTAGGGATCATACGACGCTTGGGAAACGGAAAGTAATAAAGTTTTCTCCAAAGAAATGGAACGCAGCTTCCATTCCTTGCGTCAAGGGTGCTTCCCCGGCATCAGTGCACCCTACGCCCTGCAAGGTTAAGTGCCTGGCAAAGGTCACCTCTGCAAGGAGTGCCAGGAATACTTCCTGGCACTTATCTCTGAGGCATTAAACAACTACCAGAAAATTAAGCCGATTTGTAATGTTTCTTATCAAAAGTTTAATTAGAACTTTCTTTGGGATGTGTGGAAAATTAATTACTCTTGGTGGCCAGGGAGCCAAGAAGACGCCGAGTGAATAGATGGAGTAGGCATTTTGCCCTGACCTGTTCACACTCTCTCCAAACTTACCGTCTATTCCTTTAAGACACTTCTGATTTATTTATTTAAAATAAGTCTGATGTATTCTCTTAAGATACTCCCGATGTATTCATTTTAAATACTCTTAATCATATCATATTGAATTAAAATGGAATACAATGCCGATTAGTTGATGAGAAAGACGCGTGTGAGACATTTAAATATCAAGTGAGGAAACATTTCGCCCACCCCAGCAGGCTTTATCAGTCGAATATGAAGGTGATTATAATACTGGAGACAATATAAGAGTTGATCTTTCCACCTTAGATACTGTTGAACCTCTAGTGTTAGGTTCTCATCGTTCACTGTACATAATTAGATCTGTTTCTATAGATACCTTTGATCTAATGACTTGGGATACCCTGATTGTAGAGAAGTAATAAAATTTACATCATTTAATGAGTGTCCAGTTGCGCCCGCGGACATTACTTTCTCATCTCCCCTCTTTTTGTCGTTTTACTTGTTTTTCTTTTTTACTCAGTGTTGTAGTGTCCCCTTTTGATTGTTCTCACATTTGTACCCTAACTCGTCATCTTTAATTGCTGTCATATACTCGTTGGCTTCACTCTATTTATTCGTGTTTTATATATTCCATATTTTTGTTTTCGTTGGCTTTTCTATGCATTAACATGTTCACTTCCATCAGTGTTCTTGCATTGTTTGGATTTACTCGGTGTTCTCGTGCTCTCTTATCATTGTGATATTATTATTATTATTATTATTATTATTATTATTATTATTATTATTATTATTATTATTATTATTATTATTATTATTATTATTATTATTATTATTATTATTATTATTATTATTATTATTATTATTATTATAATAATAATAATAATAATAATAATAATAATAATATTTTTATTTCTACAAGAACAAGGTATACAGTCTTAGCTGACATCAATAACATACTACTATATAGAAAGCCGCTTGTTATGCAGAGTTCTTCGGGCAAATTAGGTTATTTTTGTACCAGGATGCGACCCACACCAGTCGACTAACACCCAGGTACTTATTTTACTGATGGGTGAACATAGACAACCGGTGTAAGGAAACCACACCCAATGTTTCTACCCTCGCCGTGAATCGAATCCGGACCCGCACCGCGTGAAGCGATAGCTTTAGCCACCAGGCCACGGGGTACCGTGGCCTGGAACCTGAATGCGTCCCCCTCTCAAGGCTCTATATGACCTCTGTGGGTTTAGCGCTTCCCTCTCATTAAAACAAACAAGTTGTTTACAATGTGAAAGTAAACACAAGAGCAAAATTGCCTTCGTGAATATATTTGCTTAAAATTATTGGCATCATAATCAGGATGAAGAGTCAAACCCGTAACGGTCTTACAGCTCCTGGGGTTTGAAAGATAATCTAATTTTATCCAAGGAGGAGGAAGAAGAGGGTACCTCTAATTCCTAGGATCAAGATCCCTTCAACATCACCAAGGTACCTCTTTTCACCCCCTCACCCACTTAATGACAGACGGGAAGGGCAGCTGCAATTCCTCGGATCTCAAGCCCTTTAAGAACATTAAGAACCCTCCAATAGTACGTTGTATTGAAGAGAGATTTAGCGGAAAAGCTGGATCCAGGAGCTGAACATCAACCCACCACAAGCACAGCTTATCAAATAAAGTTAGGTGAGTAAACATATTTTTTTTAACTTACTCCAAGTTTGACGATTTCTGAGAGTTCGTACCAAATATATGTCCAAGTAACACAATTTACACGAATTTTCACTAGCAGCCCAGGCTGAATTTTTTCCTGATTTGGCTTCGTGATTTTGTACAGTATTTTTACACTTGTTAAAATATTCACATATTTGTTACAACATTCACACATTTGTTACAATATTCCCATATTTGTTACAATATTTATACATTTGTTACAATATTCAAACATTTGTTACAATATTCACACATTACAATATTAGCACATTTCTTGCAGTATTTAAAAAAAAAAAAAAATTCATAAATTTATTTTAATACCTGGATAGAGTGTTAGTGTGTGTGTGTGTGTGTGTGTGTGTGTGTGTGTGTGTGTGTGTGTGTGTGTGTGTGTGTATGTACTCACCTATTTGTAGTTGCAGGAAATTCATAAGGCGTCTAGATATGAAAATGTTGTGTTAAAGGGAGATTTTAACTTTAGACAAATTGATTGGAACAATGTGACAGGTCGACTCTCAGCTCTTGGCCCCGCCTCTTCACTCACCGCTACTAGGTCCTCTCTCTCAAGGCTCCATGAGCTTTTATCGTACCTCCTCTTGAAACTATGAATGGTTCCTGCCTCCATTACATCACTTGCCAGACTATTCCATATCTGACAACTCTATGAAGAAATACATCCTAACATCCCTTTGCCTCATCTGAGTCTTCAACTTCCAATTGTGACCCCTTGTTTCTGTGTCCCCTCTCTGGAACATCCTGTCTCTGTCCACCTTATCTATTCTTGCAGTATTTTGTATGTCGTTATCATGTCTCCCCTAAACCTCCTATCCTCCAGTGTCGTCAGGCCGATTTCTCTTAAACTTTCTTCGTAGGGCATTCCCTTTAGCTCTGGAACTAGCCTTGTTGGAAACCTTTGCACTTTCTCTAATTTCTTGACATGCTTGACCAGGTGTGGGTTCCAAACTGGTGCTGCTTACTCCAGTATGGGCCTGACGTACACGGTGTACAGAGTCTTGAACGATTCTTTACTGAGGTATCGGAACGCTATTCTCAGGTTTGCCAGACGCCCATATGCTGCAGCAGTTATCTGGTTGATGTGTGCTTCCGGAGACGAGCTCGGTATTATACTCACCCCAAGATCTTTCTCCTTGAGTGAGGTTTGCAGTTTTTGGCCACCTAGCCTATATTCTGTCTGCGGTCTTCTTTGCCCTTCCCCGATCTTCATGACTTTGCATTTGGCGGGGTTAAATTCAAGGAGCCAGTTGCTGGACCATGCGTCCACCCTGTCCCGGTCTCTTTGTAGTCCTGCCTGATCCTCATCTGATTTAATTATTCTCATTACTTCACATTGTCTGCGAACAGGGACACTTCTGAGTCTATCCCTTCCATCATGTCATTCACATATACCAGAAATAGCACTGGTCCTAGGACTGACCCCTGTGGGACCCCGCTCGTCACAGGCTCCCACTGTGATACGTCATCCCGTACCATGACTCGTTGTTGCCTCCCAGTCAGGTATTCTCTGATCCATTGCAGTGCCCTTCCTGTTATACGTGCCTGATCCTCTAGCTTCTGCACTAATCTCTTGTGAGGAACTGTGTCGAAGGCTTTCTTGCAGTCCAAGAAAATGCAATCAACCCACCCCTCTCTCTCGTGTCTTACTTCTGTTACCTTGTCATAAAACTCCAGTAGTTTTGTGACACAGGATTTGGCTTCCATGAATCCGTGCTGGTTGTCGTTTATAATCTTGTTCCGTTCCAGGTGCTCCACCATTCTTCTCCTGATAATCTTCTCCATGACTTTGCACACTATACACGTCAGTGACACTGGTCCATAGTTTAGTGCCTCGTTTCTGTCTCCTTTCTTAAAAATGGGAACTACATTTGCCGTCTTCCATACCTCAGGTAGTTGCCTAGTTTCAAGGGATGTTTTCCACGAGGAGATGTTGTCCGGTCCCATAGCCTTTGAGGTATCAAGGTCACTGAGCAGCTTCTTCACCTCTTCCTCAGTTGTGTGTATGTCATCCAACACTTGTTGGTATATTCCTTGTTGGTGTCCCACTCTGTTCTGTCTTCCCAGAGTCCTTCCTGTCTCCACTGTTAATACCTCCTTAAATATCGTGTTGAGCTCCTCACATATTTCTTGATCATTTCTTGTGTGCTCCCCACCTTCTTTCCTCAGCCTGATCACCTGGTCTTTGACTGTTGTCTTCCTCCTAATGTGGCTATACATCAGTTTCGGGTTAGACTTGACTTTCAATGCTATGTCGTTTTCGTACTGTCGCTGGGCCTCCCTCATTATATTTGCATACTCGTTTCTGGATCTTCGACTAATCTCATTATTTTCCTGGATCCTTTGCCTTCTGTACTTTTTCCATTCTCTAGTGCTCTTAGTCTTTGCCTCCCTACACCTTCGGGTAAACCAGGGGCTCATTCTGGTCTTCCCATTATTTCTGTTGCCCTTGGGAACAAACCTTTCCTCTGCCTCCTTGTATTTTGTTGTTTCGTATTCCATCATTTCGTTTACTGACTTTCCTACCATTTCTCTGTCCCACTGAACCTCCTGCAGGAAGTTCCTCATACCCGTGTAGTCACCCCTTTTATAGTTCGGCTTTTCTCATTCAACTCCGGTTACCCTCTGCACTTGTAACTCTACAAGGTACTCAAAGCTCAGAACCACGTGGTCACTGGCTCCCAGGGGCCTCTCTTATGTGATGTCCTCAATGTCTGAACTGCTCAGGGTGAACATGAGGTCCAGTCTCGCTGGTTCATCCTCCCATCTCTCTCTGGTAGTGTCCCTGACATGTGGATGCATGAGGTTTTCCAGTAGCACATCCATCATCTTGGCTCTCCATGTTTCTGGACCCCATGTGGCTCCAGGTTTTCCAAATCGATCTCCCTGTTGTTGAAATCGCTCATAACCAGTAACTTTGCTCTGCTCGAGTGAGCTCTTCTTGCCACCTCATCTGGTGTGTCCACCATTGCTATGTTGCTCTCTTCATATTCCTCTCTTGGCCTCCTTCAGTGCAATGACTACCTTATGTTCCCCAGACTGAATTGTACCTACTATGTAATCCCTTTCACTAATCTCGTCCATGCCTTCCATTTCCTCAAATCTCCATCGGTTTCTTATGAACAGTGCAACCCCTCCTCCCCCTCTGGTCCTTTTATCTTTCCTCAGGATCTGATATCCGTGTGGGAAGATTAAGTCTGTTATTGTCTCAGTGAGTTTCGTTTCTGTGACTGCTATGATGTCTGGGGACTTCTCATTGATTCTTTCATTCCACTCTTCATATTTATTTGTTATTTCATTCGCGTTTGTGTA
>WNWK01006912.1:62500-99924 GCA_009830355.1 Cherax destructor | reverse complement strand
GACATGATGTGTGGGGCGATGTTAAACTATATGGTTGCCGTTGGGTTGCTGTGGTTTGAGGCCCTCCGTGATTTTTTTCCCCGGGGGTGTGGTTGTCCTTCTTTGGGCCTGGTGCCCCTGTACCTGCTGTCCCCTCTCTCCCCCCTTCGCTTTCTTATCCCCCCCTTTTGGGCCTCCCTTTCTTCCTGTGTTCTGCCCCGTCTAGGTATACATCGGGGACTTGGCTCCCCCCTCAGCCGTGCTTTCTCTTGTGTGTGTGTGTGTGTGTGTGTGTGTGTGTGTGTGTGTGTGTGTGTACACATCTTTCCTTTAAAATATAATTCCTAGTTGGTGAAAGAAAGTATAATAATTTATTCTGGATCATAAATCTCGCTAGATAAATTATAACACGAGAAAATTTACTGGATAATAGCATAGTTACTGAGATCCTTTTTGCTCTATTTCTTAAACACTGGGTGTAATTTCTCGGAAATCTTGAGATAATAGCATAGTATATTTCAGGATGAGGGAAGACTTGAGTTAGAAAAGCATTACAGTTAAATGTTTTACAGTCTGGCTGTTGGTTGGTGACAGTATCTACGCATGGACGTAGTACTTTACTCTTCTTTTAGTGTGAATCGGAAGTTTTGTAAATGTTTTTCACCCTGTCTACAGGATGTTAAACGAAAGAGGAGGGAGTTACACTAATCCTGTGGGGGGGGGGGTGTAGCGGAAAAGGGGAAAAACGGGGACCGGCTGTGCCAAAACATCACTGCTGGTATCCTGTCATATGAAAGTGAAACGGAAGTCAGCTGGCAGGTGATTAATAGACAGCAGCCATCAAGGAAGACAGTAAAATAAGGGTGAAAAGGAACAGGTTAAATGCTTTGCACCCTGACAGTTTGTTAATAGATAGCAATCACTCAGGAAGGTACTTTTTGGGGGGGTAGTTGGGGGTTTTTGTAGCCAGTTTTGGGCCCCCCGGTTTAACCGCGTCGGTCTGGAGTGTTATGACTCTCTGACCGCGGGTTCCAGCCCCACCAGTATTATGGTTAGTTTGCAATTGTGTCATTACGATTTCATGAGTCATCACCAGGAGGGTCTACCATCCTGGTACATGAGCGAGATACTGAAGCATTATAAAAGATATGAACGCGGCCAGAATTTCTGTTCTTTCCAGCTCATGAACGTCTAAGTCAACAGGTAAATCTTATTAGGTTCGTGTTCTAATATTACTGCAAAAAAAAAATTCTTTCAAGGCGCTGCCTACGTGGCAAGCCCAGGGAAATGAGGAAGAATTATGAGGCTCAGGTAATTCTCACACAAGAAAAGTTAACACATTGCTTCAACTTCATCTTTACCTACCTCACCATCTAACCTGAGTCTACCTCACCTGTACCTACGTTACCTGACCTGTAGTTACGTTACCTGAACCTACCTCACCTGAACCTACCTTACCTGTACTTATGTTACCTGATCCTACCACACCTTAACCTACCTGACCTGAGCCTACTTCACCTGTACTTATGTTACCTGAACCTACCTGACCTAAACCTACCTGACCTGAACCTACCTCACCTGAACCTACCTCACCTGAACCTACTTCACCTGAACATACCTCACCTGTACTTATGTTACCTGAACCTACCTGACCTGAACCTACCTCACCTAGCCTCAACATACGTCTCAGTGAACACATTAATGCAGGAATGATAAACTGAACAACGCATGTGTACAACACCGTAAATCTGCAAATCACCTGATGAAATTTAATGATGCATGACTTGTAATTAAGGAACCTAATTTCCGCAGACGTAAATGTCTTTAATCATGCTTAATCGCAATTAATCTCAATAAAGGCAGCTTGTTCATCTCTGAATCATTGTTAAGAGTTCTTAAAGCAATCAACTCCACCGGTTTACAGCTGCTGCTGCTGCTACTACCACCACTACTACTACTACTACTACTACCACTACTACTACTACTACTACTACTACTACTACTACTACTACTACTAACACTACTACTACCGATGGACCAATTGGCCTACTGTAGTGATTATGCTTTATATGTCACTATGATATATATATATATATATATATATATATATATATATATATATATATATATATATATATATATATATATATATATAATGTATAATGTCCCTATATTATTTTTAATGGCTTTACAAAGCTTCTAAAGAGCGAAAAGTTGCCACTATAAATTTTCTCATTAATTGCACATGTGTCGGTAATTCTACCACCATTATTACTATCTGGAATGAAGAGTTGGGGTGGTAGAGGAAGTGGAATATTCAAATGACTTCAGGAAGAAATCCAAATATTCTTCCTTGAAGCCTTTTTATCCACTTCTCCGAGGCTATGGGTCCCACAATTTGCACCAGAGGTGGACCCTATCATATATTTAAAAAAAAATCTAGATATTAAACACACATAATTATCCACTTCTGTGAAATCTGTTTTTTGCTTTTCCTTTATTTCCAGTCTCCTTAATCTTAACAACTCTCTGACCATTCCTTAGACATAACACGTAACTTTTCGCCAAAATATTACTCTTTTTAGTAATCTACTTTGTATCTCTCCTGCTACTGATGCTTCCTAAATCTACTCCATTTTCTGCTCCTCTTCACCTCTTCAGTACTTTTTGGAGAAACTGGCCGCACAAACGAATAAACCTGCCTACTGTAATAATGCTCTTTTCTGTCATGTTAGAGATCACCTGATGTTTATTATATATATATATATATATATATATATATATATATATATATATATATATATATATATATATATATATATATATATATATATATAATATATATATATATATATATATATATATATAACAACACTGCGACCAGCCGGGGGATCGAACCAGTGTTGTTATAGCCCGCCTCATATTGATAAAAAATTCACAATGCTCTAACCCAATGGACCATACAATCCTACAAGAATCACACACCCAGCAGAGCTAGGTGTTGTACTATGATCCGAGGACATACGGTGGTGTGGGTGCCTTAAAGCTAATTTCATTCTACTCTCCGTTTGATGTAATAGCCTCCACAAGCAGTATATATAGTATTGTAACTGTCGTGCCGATTAGGTAAAACTTGCGATTTTGGCTTAAATAGCAACGCTCACCTTGCCATATAAGACAAGTGAAAATTTGTGTATGCAATAATTTCGCCAAAATCATTCTGAACATAACGAAAAAAATATATTTCATTGTGTTTGTTTATTATTAAATTAATGTTAACGTATCTAAAATATATTTAGTTGGGTTAGGCTAAATTAAATTGCGCTTGTTGTAATAAGGTTAGGTAGGTTTTCAAAGTTTCTCTTGGTTCAAAATTATAAATTCTTACATTACCATAAATGAAAAAAATATATATTTAAACGTATAAGAGAAAATTTTAGAAAGGACTTAATTTTAGATGAGTTCTTGCTAATTGACCAGTTTTACCTAATCGGCACGACATAACCACGAACGAGTGGCATTTAATCAATAACAACACTGCGACTAGCCGGGGGATCGAACCTGTGTTGGTTTAGCCCACCTCATGGTGAGCGAATATTTATGACGCTCTAACCCACTGGACCATACGGTGTAGAATGAAATTAGCTCTGGGGCACCCACACCATCTTATGTCCTTGGATCACGGTACAACATCTAACTCTGCTGGGTGCGTGATCTTTGTAGGATTGTATGGTCCAGTGGGTTAGAGTGTCGTGAATTTTCACTCATCTTGAGGCGGGCATGCAGAACAACTGAAAAAATGGTGCAATTCCAAGCACGTTCGTGACTTCTCACATTATCAAGGAACCATATATATATATATATATATATATATATATATATATATATATATATATGTCGTGCCGATTAGGTAAAACTTGCGATTTTGGCTTAAATAGCAACGCTCACCTTGCCATATAAGACAAGTGAAAATTTGTGTATGCAATAATTTCGCCAAAATCATTCTGAACCTAACGAAAAAAATATATTTCATTGTGTTTGTTTATTATTAAATTAATGTTAACGTATCTAAAATATATTTAGTTGGGTTAGGCTAAATTAAATTGAGCTTGTTGTAATAAGGTTAGGTAGGTTTTCAAAGTTTCTCTTGGTACAAAATTATAAATTTTTACATTAACATAAATGAAAAAAATATATCTTTAAACATATAAGAGAAAATTTTAGAAAGGACTTAATTTTAAATGAGTTCTTGCTAATTGACCAGTTTTACCTAATCGGCACGACATATATATGTCGTGCCGATTAGGTAAAACTTGCGATTTTGGCTTAAATAGCAACGCTCACCTTGCCATATAAGACAAGTGAAAATTTATGTATGCAATAATTTCGCCAAAATCATTCTGAACATAACGAAAAAAATATATTTCATTGTGTTTGTTTATTATTAAATTAATGTTAACGTATCTAAAATATATTTAGTTGGGTTAGGCTAAATTAAATTGAGCTTGTTGTAATAAGGTTAGGTAGGTTTTCAAAGTTTCTCTTGGTACAAAATTATAAATTTTTACATTAACATAAATGAAAAAAATATATCTTTAAACGTATAAGAGAAAATTTTAGAAAGACTTAATTTTAGATGAGTTCTTGCTAATTGACCAGTTTTACCTAATCGGCACGACACACACACACACACACACATATATATATATATATATATATATATATATATATATATATATATATATATATATATATATATATATATATATATATATACTAGCTGTACCCGGCCACGCGTTGCTGTGGCTCAGTCTGGTTAAATGGAAAAGAAAGAAAACAGAAAGTGCACGTTTCTAATATGTTTAATTTCACAATGTTTGAGTATACAATATTTTTTGTGGTTCCATTGTCTGTGCAGATATAGAGATTGTCTGGTTTTCCGACTCTAGAACACGCAACATATAATTGTCCATGTGAGAAGCAATCCTTGTCTAGATCTAAACTGCACAATTCTAAAGATTGGCCCTGTGCTTTGTTGATAGGGATTGCTAATGCCAATCGAATTGGGAATTGCAATCTCTTAAACTGAAATGTCATATTCGTTGGAATCATAGGAATTCGAGGAATGAGGACATCTTCACCTTTGAAAGGCCCTGTCAAAATTGTTGCTTCTATGACGTTGCTCATTAATTTTTTTACTGCAAGCCGCATGACGTTCCAAAGCTTTGGCTGGTCGATATATTGCAACATGATAATTGGCACGCCGATTTTCAATTTCAGTACGTGCGGTGGCATCCCTGGCAGATCGAGTGAATTCAAAAATTCTGTTGGATAACTAACCGCTTCATCTGCTTCCACAACAGTGTCGACGGACTTGTATGTGACTGCCTCGCTTTGAATGTTACACTGAATAATATTGTTAAGTTTGTAGACGTCTTTGTTCTTGGCCGCAAGAATAACTCGTTCACTCAGCCAATCGTGATTTTCATAATTGAATATTGGGAAATACTTTTTCAACCAATTCTTCTTTTGACGTCACTAAATTGCAAAAGTTATGAGGCAATGAAATTCGTCCTGAGGTCAGATCAACCGGCACCTTTCCGTTCCCAATTTCCAGCAATTGATGTGAGAATATCTCAGTTGATCGATCGTTTTGCAGCTGGACATGCATATTTGTAGTTAATTTTAACGTCTTTACGTGTCGCCATAAAGTAGAGTATTTCAGGCAAGCATTTATTTCGTCCGCTGGTGTCGATCAAGGAATTATAGGTAATGTTTGCCTGAAATCTCCTGTAAGCAATATTAATGCATTCCCAAATGGTCTGATGTTTCCACGCAAATCTTGCAATAATTGATCAAGAGCCTTGAGCGATTTTTTGTGCGCCATTGTGCATTCATCCCAAACAATAAGTTTGCATTTCTGCAATACTTTTCCCATGCCAGATGCTTTGGAAATGTTGCACATGGGAGTTTCAATGAATTGCATGTTCAAATAGTCGATTTCGTTTGAAGTTATTTTGTTATAGAGCCAGATTAGTATATGTGCGTGTGCCACGTTGAACGCACCGCTTCTCGTCCGATCAGCGAAGTTAAACAACATTGGGTTTGGTTAGTACTTGGATGGGTGACCGCCTGGGCACACCAAATGCTATTAGCATAAATCTTTTTTTTCTTTTCCAGTCAAAGTCTATATAATAGTAGGTATATAAAAACACGCTCGTATTTGAATGCAACGTTGTGTCAAAATTTCAAAGCAATCGGTGAAGAACTTTCGGATTTAAGATTTTGAACAAACGAACATTTACATTTTTATTTAAGAAGATAAGATATATATATATATATATATATATATATATATATATATATATATATATATATATATATATATATATATATATAATATATGTCGTGCCGATTAGGTAAAACTTGCTATTTTGGCTTAAATAGCAACGCTCACCTTGCCATATAAGACAAGTAAAATTTTGTGTATGCAATAATTTCGCCAAAATCATTCTGAACATAACGAAAAAATATATTTCCTTGTGTTTGTTTATTATTAAATTAATGTTAACGTATCTAAAATATATTTAGTTGGGTTAGGCTAAAATAAATTGCGCTTGTTGTAATAAGGTTAGGTAGGTTTTCAAAGTTTCTCTTGGTACAAAATTATAAATTCTTACATTAACATAAATGAATTTTTTTTATCTTTAAACGTATAAGAGAAAATTTTAAAAAGGACTTAATTTTAGATGAGTTCTTGCTAATTGACCAGTTTTACCTAATCGGCACGACATATATATATATATATATATATATATATATATATATATATATATATATATATATATATATATATATATATATGCTCCCTTTCCTTCCCTAATACCGCAACAGACACAAGTAAATAGCACCGTAGCCCAAGGGAACAGAGCAAGCAAAGCTGCATTACTCCTGAGCCATCAAATGATGTTGACAATCACGTGCTTCATCGTGGTCCTGTGCGTAAATTCGGTAAAAAAGACGAAGAGATATTCAGAACTATTGTGAAGAGTTTGAATATATGCATGATGGATTAAACAGAGTCCATACGTTTATTTGCAAATGTACCCGACCACCCAACACAGGGCCCAGAAACAACCATGAGCTTGATCTCCTCAGCTCACTGCAGTGCATAAAATGTTTTGAAGTGGAAGGCACAGGGATGACAGCAAGACCTCGATCACCGACACAGAACAGGTGAATTAGATCGATAGCTTATCCACAGGTAAAGACGTCATAGCTATCAACCGCAGGTTCTCAAAGACATCATCTCCTTCGAGATCCTCGGACTAGTCACCTTAGAATTAAGACCCGTTTCAGGACGCAGTTTCCGGCGAATTAATTATAGTTAATCAAACCTTCGGGTTTCTCTTTAATTAGTTAATGTTTCAAGTCTGACCAAATGGTCGTTAACTTTCATTCTGCTATGAGCGGGTTGTGTATTTTTCCAGTCACTGTATTGTGCCTTTTTTGATCACAATCAAAAGATTACATTTAGTACTGAATAGAAATATGCTAGCAAGGATATTGCAGTAAATGTCCCAGATTTTCGTTCAGTAGATGGTCAAGATAATCTGCGCCTCACTTTTGACAATATATAGTCTCCAGTCTGCTGCTTCAGCTTCACATTGTTCCAGACTCTGGAGCACAACTCTTCTCCAGGCCGAGGGACTGACCACCTCAAAACTACGTCTTCGAGAGTGATGGATTAATAACATCGTCCATCACTCTTCTGCTGCCTCCTCTCTATTCGACTGAAGAAGCCTGCTGTGTAGGCGGAATGTTTCTGAATAAAGATACCTAACTGTTGCACATGAGTCTAACTTATCAACTGAGCAGATTCGTGGCGTTGTGGAGAAGCAGCAGCGACAAGCAGCAGCCGTCAGGTGACGGTCTTGGGTAGCTGAAGGCAGCAGGTAGGCAAGGCAGCAGGCAGGCAAGGCAGCAGGTAGGCAAGGCAGCAGGCAGGCAAGGCAGCAGGCAGGCAAGGCAGCAGGCAGGCAAGGCAGGATTAGGGATAGGAAGAAAGCGACGTTCAAGGTGGTGTTGAGTGGAGTGTCTGTGGTGAATACATGATGGAAGGCTCATTCTTGAATGTCTTAAACCTGCACTGGAGAGGTAGGATTGATCGACTGGGGTTTCTGTGTCAGTGACGTGTATTTTTCTGTCAGTGACGTGTATTTTTGTGCCAGTGACGTGTATTTTTGTGTCAGTGACGTGTATTTTTGTGTCAGTGACGTGTATTTTTGTGTCAGTGACGTGTATTTTTGTGTCATTGACGTGTATTTTTCACGTACTCTTAAATTTAATTGAATGAGAAGAGGAATGGAGGCCACACGCCATGGTCCTTGTGAGGGTTTTAATTCTGTTAGTTTAGTTCTTCGTGTGTAAACTAACTCATCAACAGTAACAAAGCCCATAAGAATGGAGGAACACTGCAGCAGGCCTACTGTCCCATACATAAAAACATAAGAATGGAGGAACACTGCAGAAGGCCTACTGGCCCATTCAAGGCAGGTCCTTATCAAAACCACCCCTACCCAAAACTACCCAAAATTTACTCACGTACCCACGACGCCAATCAAACCCAAACCCTCCCACTCATATATTTGTCCAATCTCTTTTTAAAGCTACCCAAGGTCCTAGCCTCGATCACCCTACTCGGAAGACCGTTCCACGCATCCACAACTCTGTTCGAAAACCAGTACGTACTTACATATGTTCTTTCTAAATCTAAATTTATCCAACTTAAATCCATTATTTATGGTTCTTACCTGGTTCAACACCCTCAGTACTTTATTAATATCACCTTTGTTTATGCTCATCATCTACTTATACACCTCGATGATATCTTCCCTCATTCTACGTCTCTCCAGAGAGTGGAGATTCAAGGCTCAAAGTCTATCTTCATACGGGAGATTCCATATACAGTAAATCAATTTAGTCATTCTTCTCTGTATGTTCTCCAATGAGTCTATATCCATCCTGTAGTAAGGAGACCAAAACTGAGCGGCATAATCCAAATGAGGTCTCACTAGTGATGTATAGAGCTGTAAAATAACTTTCGGACTTCTGTTACTTACACTTCTTGAAATAAAGCCCAGTAATCTGTTAGCCTTATTGCGTACACTTAGGCACTGCTGTCTTGGTTTTAGATTTCTGCTTACCATAACTGCCAAGTCTTTTTCACATTCTGTATGATCAAGCTCTACTTCACCTAGTTTATAGCTTCGAGGGTTATTTTCATTACCAAGAACTAGTACCTTACACTTATCCACATTGAACTTCATCTGCCATTTTTCAGACCAAGGCATTAATTTGTCCAAATCCTCTTGGAATTCACTGGTATCCTCCTCAGAATGAATCATACGGCCTATTTTTGTATCAGCAAATTTACTTATGTCACTTGTAATTCCTTCATCAAGGTCATTAACGTAAATTATGAACAACAGATGGCCTAAAACTGATTCTTGTGGAACGCCACTAGTGACTAATCCCCATTCAGATTTGACCCCATTAATGGAAACTCTCTGCTTTTTATTGGTAAGTCATGCCTGTATCCATGCTAGAAATTTTCCTCCTATACCATGAGCTGCCACTTTTCTTAACAGTCTTTTGTGAGGTACTCTATCGAAGGCTTTACTTAAATCCAAATAAACAATATCATATTCTTTATTACTGTCTACTGCCTCAAATGTTTTATTGAAGAACGTCAGTAAATTTGTCAGGCAGGAACGACCTCTCGTGAACCCATGCTGAGATTCATTAATCAAATTATGCTCTTCAAGATGTCTTCTAATATCAGCTATGATTTATTCTAATAATTTGCCTATTATAGACGTCAGGCTGATTGGACGGTAATTTGATGGAATGGACTTATCCCCTGATTTGAATATAGGAACTACATTAGCTATCTTTCACATCTCTGGCACAACACCAGTTAGGATGGACGCATTAAATACGCTCGTTAATGGCTAACTAAGTTCTATCTTGTGTTTTTTTAAGTACCCTGGAAAACAACTCGTCGGGTCCCGGGGACTTATTTTGTTTCAGTTTATCTATCTGTTTGATAACCATGTCCCTCGTGACAGTAATATTAGTTAAATTGAATTATTCAGGAACTGAATAATTGTTAATTTCTGGAATCTCATTTACGTCTTCTTGTGTAAAGACTGACAAAAAATAATCATTAAATAGAGAACACATTTCCAGTTCGTTATCCGTCAGCTGTCCATTCCCAATTTTAAGAGGTCCTACTTTTTGCCTCATCTTCGTCCTATACACTTGAAAGAACCCTTTTGGATTAGTCTTTGATTCATTAGCAACTCTAATTTCATAGTCTCGTTTAGCTTTTCTAATCCCCTTTTTTACTTCTCTTTTAAACTGAACATATTGGTCAATAAGGTTAATCTCTCCTCTTTTGATGCGCCGTATAAATTCCCCTTTTCTCTCCTAGTAAATGCTTTAGCCTTATGTTAACCCATTTGAGGTCGTTATTATTTAACCTAATTTCTCTTTGAGGAATATATATACTCTGAGCACGTTGTACACTATTAAGAAAAAAATCATAAACGCAGATCCTTCGAAATCGTATGATCATCGTCAATAAAATTACTAGCTAGATTACCCCAATCGAGATTAGACAGGTGTTCCCTAAGTCCATTATAATCGGCAGAACGAAAATTAAGGACTTTTACTTTATTAACGTTATTCTCGTATTCCCAGTTAATGCTAAAAGTGATGGATTTGTGATCACTTGCGCCAAGCTCTTCAGTGATCTCCAGATTATTTACGAGTGTTTCCTTATTTGACAAGACCAGGTCGAGCAAATTATTACCCCTGGTAGGCTCTGTTACACACTGCTTCACAAAACAGTCCAGAACTACTTCCACAAAGTCACAGGACTCCAGATTACCGGTCAAAGAAGTCCAGTCAATTTGGCTAAAGTTAAAATCCCCTACTATCACTACGTTGTGTCTAGAAACCCTAACAATTTCGTCTAAAAGAAGTCTCCCTCTATCGTGATCCAAGCCTGGAGGTCGGTAAATTACACCTAGAATTAGTTTTTCTTGACCTTCTAAAAACTCTACGATTACTACGAATCCTCTTGTTTTCCTCAGTCACCGTATCTCGAGCCTAGCCACCTTCAGCTCCTCCTTTTAAGCTGCTGGTAGAGTTGCTCAATAAAGGACAGCGTTGGTGTAGTTTCACAGATAGCTCACAGAGTATGTCTTCACATTAGTAAGTCCAAGTGACCACTCCAAGCCTTGGTCACGTGGGCTCTCCATACTGCTGGTGCTATGGTGTCAACCAATGCTTTGTTGTTAGGTCAAAGGGCACAGGTGCAACTAATGTGTCATATCACTGTGGCAACGTTTGGCTCTTCAGGAGCTTAGACAAACCATTACAGCAAGGACTTGACAAAGCCCCTAGAGAGCGAAACGTTGCCACAGTAAAATGTCAAATTAGCTGCATCTGTGTCCTTTTACTTAACACATTGTCGGTAATTCTACCATTATTACTCACTGCTTTGTTGTTGTCTTCATATTTTTGTCCTGGTATATTATTTATTGGGAAGGTGCAGGAGAGTTATTGATTTCTGCTGCCGCTGCTATTGCTAATACTACTATTGCTGCTGGTGTTGCTGCTGCTGCTGCTGTTACTACTATTTCTACTACTACTGTTTCTACTGTTGCTGCTGCCGCTTCTTCTTCTTCTTTGGCTTTTCTAGTCTTGATTGTCTCCACTATGCAACCAATGGGATCATTGCTGTGTACTCCTCTAATCTCTTCCAATTCATCTAATTTCTTATTAACAGTTCCATTCCTTCCCCTTCCCTATTTCCCATTTTCTTTCCTGACTTCTTGATTTTCTGCTGGAAATACGGCATCTATTTTCGTAACAATTAATATTGTCTCTGTATATGCTATGACGTTTGAGCTGCCTCCACTGTTGGTGCTTTTAGACTTGTTTCAGTAAATATACTCTGGTGTGTCGTATCCAAGCTTTCTTCTTGATCATATATGAGGAGGATGAGGGGCGGGACTGGGAGTGGTGGGAGCATAGTTAAAGTGGGAGGGATTAGGGATATAGATGTATATGAGAGGGGAGGGAAATAGTGTCTTATATGTGAATGTATTCTAGAGAGAGAGAGAGAGAGAAAGGGGAGAGAGAGAGAAAAGTGAGGGGAGGGAAGAGGGGTCGTGAATCAATCTGTCAGCTATAACATGTATATAAACACTAAATTTTTCTGAGCTTTCAGTTTAAAAAAAAAATACTTTTTTTGGATCAGTTATATATACTTCAAGGGATGACTTTCATATAATCAAATCATCCGCTTAAAAGATTTTTGAGGTGAATCGTTTTTCTTTTCATTGCGAATTTCATTCCCCCTCCCTCCAACCTCCGACCCAGGAAGACCGAGGTGGTAGCAGATTCAGCCTTCAGAATATTCATCTTTATCTCCGTGTTTAACCAGGGTGCTTATGCCGCGTCACATACACGTAGTAAAATCGCTTGAATCCTCACTCTAGACTATTTCTGTTCACCTCCTCTCCTCTCCCTTCATGCCTCCTCACGTCCAGTTTCATGACCCGTAGCTAGCTCATGTCACGACCAGAGGGACCAAAGTTCGACTCCTTTGCTCATAAAGAAGTCAATAGTTACTAGTCGACTGTTATTGATCGCACCTTGTGGGAAGTCAATTAGTTAATAAGAACTCCTCGTGGAAATAAACCACACTACGTGGCATTCTTGGGTTATTAAACCTCCAGGACTAATTATGCTATCAAATATCTTTTCTTCTTCTTATTCTTTTTCAGTATAATAATACTTAGATAATAACTAAATATATATCAGTAGCTACACAATACGAGAAAGGTATTCCAGTATTCCACAAGCCTAGCCCCTTCTACCTCAGTACTCGAAAAGGAACACAGGAGCATGGTCATGAAATTCCGATGCAGGACAATTTTAACTATGAATATATATGTATTTTTATGCACATGTATTTCTGCACGTATGTGCACTTTCATATGTATAAAGTACTTTTGGGCGTAATGTATGCAGAAGGTACATTTGAGTATATACAAATGTAATTAGTTTTGTATACGAGTGCAGATGTATGTTTATGCATATGTATACATGAGTATAAGTACGTGTGCATAAGTATATATGTATGTGTACATATGCATCTATATACCTTTGCATATGAATATGTATTGCATGCGTGTTTAGATGTGTGAATGTGCATGTGCTAACATATATGAACTCTTTTGCGTATGTGTGTATATTTTTTTGTATGTATGTGTATGTAAGTATGCATATGTCTGTATGCATACGTATATGTGTGTGTGTGTGTGTGTGTGTGTGTGTGTGTATTTATGTATTTCTATATTTTTACCT
This sequence comes from Cherax destructor, assembly GCA_009830355.1. Taxonomy (NCBI): domain Eukaryota; kingdom Metazoa; phylum Arthropoda; class Malacostraca; order Decapoda; family Parastacidae; genus Cherax; species Cherax destructor. The sequence goes on along the minus strand of WNWK01006912.1, from coordinate 86,502 downwards.
TAATTCCTACTAAATAGGGACAGGTTCCTGCTGGCAAAGGTATAATTATATTTTCTAATGACAAAATAAGTACCAAATGCGTCTGCAATTTCTCTCTAGCAACCAGCTCCTTAGTGACCGCCACATGAACACAGCCAATCTCATAGTACCTTGTCATGAGCCGCCTAATGTTAGTGTGGGCATGTGTGCGCAAGCACGTGTGTGTGTTTATTTGTACTTACCTATTTTTAGTTGAAGGGGTGATCACTGCTCCTGGCCCCGCCTCTTCGCTGGTAGCTACTAGGTCCACTCTCTCCCTGCTCCATGAGCTTTATCGTGTCTCTTATTAAAGCTATGTATTGATCCTTCCTCCACTACATCACTCCCCAGATTGTTCCACTTCCTGACAACTCGATAGCTGAAGAAATACTTTCCAATATCCCTGTGACTCATCTGAGTCCTGAGCTTCAAGTTGTGACCCCTTGTTGATGTGTTCCATCTTTAATACATCCTGTCCCTATATTCCTTGTCAATTCCTCTCAGTATTTTACATGTCGTTATCATGCCCCCCCCCCCCATATCACTCCTGTCCTCCAGTGTCGTCAGGTCGATTTACCTTAACCTCTCCTTGTAAGACATTCCTCTTAGCTCCGGGACTAGCCTTGTTGCAAACCTTTGCAATTTCTCTAATTTCTTGACGTTCATGACCAGGTGTGAGCTCCAAACTGGTGCTGCATACTCCAATGTGGGCCTGACGTACACGGTGTACAGAGTCTTGTAAGATTCCTTACTAAGGTGTCGAAACGCTTTTCTCAGGTTTATCTGGCGCCCTTATGTTGCAGTTATTTGGAAGATGTGCGCCTCAGGAGATGCGCTCTGTATTATACTCACCCCAATATCATTTTCTTTGAGTGAGGTTTGCGGTATTTTGCTGTTCTTTGACCTTCCCCGATGTTTATGACTTTGCACTTGGTGGGGTTAAACTGCACGAGCCAGTTTTCGGATCAGGCCTGCATTCTGTCCAGATCCCTTTAGAGTTCTAGCTGATTCTCTTCCACTTGAATTTTCCTCATTAGCTTAACGTCGTCTACAAACAAGGACACCTCTGAATCTATCCCTTCCGTCAATTCATTCACATATATCAGAAACAGCTCTGGCCCTAGGACTGACCCTTGTGGAACCCCGCTCGTCACAGGCACCCACTCTGACACCTCATCACTTTACCATCACTTGTTGTTTCCTTCCTGGCAGATATTGTCTGATCCATTGCAGTGCCTTTCCTGTTATTCCTGCCTGCTCCTCTAACACCACCCCTCTCTCTCCTACCTTACTTCTGTTACCTTGTCATAAAACTCCAGTAGGTTTGTGACACAGAATTTCCGTATCTGAATCCGTGCTGGTTATCGTGTATTAGCTCATTCCCTTCTAGATGCTCCACCAGTCTGTTCCTGTGTGTGTGTGTGTGTGTGTGTGTGTGTGTGTGTGTGTGTGTGTGTGTGTGTGACACAATCTCTGTCGTTGGTCACCCCAGATGAGCTGTGATGGCTTACGTTTACCTTTAGGCTGCTAGGAACAACAACCTGCTTAACCAAGCAGTCAACAGAGAAATACATCTTCAGAGTTGGATGCCGAGTTAGAAAAACCACAAAATCTGGTCGCAGGTTTGCACCAGATAAAAGTATTAGACGGAAAAACAACACAGCCAAGAAGTATTAGGCTGTCAGGAACCGGTGGAAGCAATTTACCACATCTCAGCCTTAATAATGAAGAATTAGCGTACAGGAGGTCCTTGCCGCCTGAGATGGGCTCGTAATTCAGGGATCTGGTGCTTACCTATCTTCCTTTGAATTATGTTTGATTACTTTCTTTTCCACAAGCGATGTATGACCCCTAGCGCTTCCCTATGAATAGATGAATAATAATTACCTTTACATCCCTGAGGCCTTGACGAGGTGTGACCTCAACATGTTTTGCCTTTTTCTATGAATATAATAATAATAATCAATAGTGAGGAAGGTGCCAGTTGCTGTTGCCTACTAGGAGTGCCGAGGGCACTGCAGGCTTGTAACGTACCTGGTAAACTGCACATGTATGAGGGCCCGAAGCACTGTACATGTGTATGGTGCCAGGAACGCTGCACTTGTATATGGTGGGGGCACTGCATAAGTGAATGGTGGGGACACTGCATAAGTGTATGGTGAGGGAGGCACTGCATAAGCGTATGATGGGGGGCACTGCACATGAGGAAGATGTGAGGTTATTGCACTTGTTCACAATGTAGAAGAGTAGTGCAAAGGTTTGAAGTGCCAAATGCACTTCTGACGTGTTACATACGGAGAGCACGACACATGACCTTCGGTGCATGGGGTACCAATTGCACTGCGTATAAATACCCTGCCTAAGACACTGCAGAATTGTATGGTGCTAATGACACTGCAGATGGGAGCAGTGTAAGTTTAGTGCCACAGATTAAAGGTAATTAAATATTAAAGCTAGGAGAATCTTGCCGCTGTGTGATGTGATCCTCTTGTGTCTAATAAAACCCTGCAGCTGTGTGATGTGATCCTCTTGTGTCTAATAAAATCCTGCAGCTGTGTGATGTGATCCTCTTGTGTCTAATAAAACCCTGCAGCTGTGTGATGTGATCCTTATGTGTCTAATAAAACCCTGCAGCTGTGTGATGTGATCCTTATGTGTCTAATAAAACCCTGCAGCTGTGTGATGTGATCCTTATGTGTCTAATAAAACCCTGCAGCTGTGTGATGTGATCCTCATGTGTTTAATAAAACCCTGCAGCTGTGTGATGTGATCCTCATGTGTCTAATAAAACCCTGCTGCTGTGTGATGTGATCTTCATGTGTCTAATAAAACCCTGCAGCTGTGTCATGTGATCCTCATGTGTTTAATAAAACCCTGCAGCTGTGTGATGTGATCCTCATGTGTCTAATAAAACCCTGCAGCTGTGTGATGTGATCCTCATGTGTCTAATAAAACCCTCCTGCTGTGTTATGTGATCTTCATGTGTCTAATAAAACCCTGCAGCTGTGTGATGTGATCCTCATGTGTTTAATTAAACCCTGCAGCTGTGTGATGTGATCCTCATGTGTCTAATAAAACCCTGCAGCTGTGTGATGTGATCCTCATGTGTCTAATAAAACCCTGCAGCTGTGTGATGTGCTCATGTGTCTAATAAAACCCTGCAGCTGTGTGATGTGATCCTCATGTGTCTAATAAAACCCTGCAGCTGTGTGATGTGCTCATGTGTCTAATAAAACCCTGCAGCTGTGTGATGTGATCCTCATGTGTCTAATAAAACCCTGCAGCTGTGTGATGTGATCTTCATGTGTCTAATAAAACCCTGCTGCTGTGTGATGTGATCCTCATGTGTCTAATAAAGCCCTGCAGCTGTGTGATGTGATCTTCATGTGTCTAATAAAACCCTGCAGCTGTGTGATGTGATCCTCATGTGTCTAATAAAACCCTGCAGCTGTGTGATGTGCTCATGTGTCTAATAAAACCCTGCAGCTGTGTAATGTGCTTATGTGTCTAACAAAACCCTGGAGCTGTGTGATGTGATCCTCATGTGTCTAATAAAACCCTGCAGCTATGTGATGTGATCCTCATGTGTCTAATAAAACCCTGCAGCTGTGATGTGCTATTGTGTCTAATAAAACCCTGCAGCTGTGTGATGTGATCTTCATGTGTCTAATAAAACCCTGCAGCTATGTGATGTGATCCTCATGTGTCTAATAAAACCCTGCAGCTGTGATGTGCTCATGTGTCTAATAAAACCCTGCAGCTGCGTGATGTGACCCTCATGTGTTTAATAAAACCCTGCAGTTGTGTGATGTGCTCATGTGTCAGATAAAACCCTGCAACTGTGTGATGTGATCCTCATGTGTCTAATAAAACCCTGCAGCTGTGATGTGCTCATGTGTCTAATAAAACCCTGCAGCTGCGTGATGTGATCCTCATGTGTTTAATAAAACCCTGCAGTTGTGTGATGTGCTCATGTGTCTGATAAAACCCTGCAACTGTGTGATGTGATCATCATGTGTCTAATAAAACCTTGCAGCTGTGTGATGTGCTCATGTGTCTAATAAAACCCTGCAGCTGTGATGTGATCCTCATGAATCTAATAAAACCTTGAAGTTGTGTGATGTGCTGATGTGTCTAATAAACCATGCAGCTGTGTGATGTGATCCTCATGTGTCTAATAAAACCCTGCAGTTGTGTGATGTGCCTGGGGACAGTTCGTCCCGGAAGATGAGGTATTTGTACCTCCTCCCATGGGAGACATAGGTCTCAAGACACTCCCAAGACAGGGAGCCAAGGCCGGGTCACCGTTTGGAAAAGACCCGGGCAGGGAGAGTACCGGCGAATCAAGAACAACAACATCGATTCCAATTTTATTAATGAAGGGGTTCCGTCCTAGTCGTAAGATGTATCAGCAATCAAATACAGTGGACCCCCGGAAATCGAACATTCTTCATTCCAAAATGCTGTTCAAGTGCTGTTACCAAACGAATTTATTCCCATAAGGAATGATGTCAATTAGATTATTTTGTTTCAGACCCCCAAAAATATACCTATAAAAGCTCTTACAATAATATACTTACATAAAAGGGCGAGTTGGGAGTGTTCGATTTCCGAGGGTCCACTGTATTGAAACAATTTGAAGGAGACAGACGGAAATTTAGTTCCTCTGATTTAGTGGGAACAAAATTTCACGTTATTTCACACGTAAAATAGGAAATTGCACCACACATTTTAATTTCGCTCACTGCCGTAGGAGGATTAGGAGGCTCCTTCAACAAGTTAAAGTTACTTTAGTGAGGTTCTGCAAGTTATAGGAGCCATTCCAGGATGCCGGGAATGGCTTCAGCAACTTTGGACATGGGCTAAGATAAGATTTTTAACCCCGGAGGGTTAGCCACCCAGGATAACCCATGAAAGTCAGTGCGTCATCGAGGGACTGTCTGTCTTATTTCCATTAGGGTCCTCATTTTTGTCCCCCAGGATGCGACCCACACCAGTTGACCAGTACGCTGAGATCAGTCAGCACGCTGAGGCCAGTGGTCACGTGTGGTCATACCTGTCCTAAGCTGTCTGGGAATTAGCGTGGGGTGTTACCGAGCACATGGCTAGCTTCAGTGTTTTAGAATCTCAGGTTAAAGAGCTGAAGAAGGAGGTTCTACTTCTTCAGGAGGAAAATAGGAAGCTAAAGCTTCGCCTAGATGGGTTTGGGAGTGAGTGTGAGATGGTTGGTGCTGGTGAGGAGGAAATGGTTACCAACAGTGAGAGTGGCAGCCGCTTTAAGTGGCAAGTGGTTCACAATTCAGGAAGAAGGAAGATAAGGAAGATAAATAGAGAAGATGTGAAGGTAGGAAATCGGTTCTCTGTTCTCCAGGACGAGTGTACTTCAGTGGTTAGTGAGGTTAAAGGTACCACTGACTTCCCTGCTAATCAAGGTAAGAATATTCTGTTTGTTTTTCTCGTGCAAACTCTAGCCACGATTGATGGGATTGTCGAGTCAAGTTTCGGAAAGATTTTTGGTAACTCACTGGTAGTAACTCGTAGGTGTCTAAAATGTTTTTTTCACACCGTGCTTTTTGTAACAGAGATAGGAAGGTCAATACACACACAACCCGCACATATAAAAAGAGAGGAGCTTACGACGACGTTTCGGTCCGACTTGGACCATTTACAAAGTCACACTAACACACTGGACAGGTGGAAGGGGTATTTATAGACAGGCAGACAGGGAAGGGCACAAGACAGTGGGGTAATAATGGAGGTAGTAGTAGTAGTGGAGTCAGTCATATTCTAGGAAAGGATCACTGCAATGAAGCTGGCAGCCCGCATGGGTTAGGACAAGAACACAGTGACTTGATAAAGCGCACAGTGTGGGCGAAACGTTGTCAATAAAAGATCACATTATACTGCTTATGTGTTTATATTTCCATTGTGTCGGTATTTTATACCTTTTATTTCCACTAACACATTAAACTGACTAGAAGAGGTATTCTCCATATATTGCAAAAACGCCAATAAATTTTGCACCTACACATCCTGAAGAATACCTGATAGATGCTAACGGCGGTTATCGCCCCCACAGCCCGATCTGTGACTAGGCCTCCCAGTAGATCAAGGACTGGTCTACAAGGCTGTTGCTGCTAACCGCAAGCAGTCCAATGTATGAACCACAGCCAGGCTGTTCAGGAAATGTTTTGAAGACCTTGTCAAGTTTTCTCTTGAGGACGGTCAGATAATTTTTGGTATTTCACCTTATGCACTAGGGAGAGTGTTGAACAGTCGGGGACCTCTGACATTCATCGGGTTCCCTAAGTGTAATCGTCGTATTCCTGCCATTTATTAGAGGTACTCTGCACGAACTGCCAAGTATCCACTTATTTAGTGGAAAACAATTTATTTAATAAAATTACCAACTTAAAATGTTCATTTTTTAAAATGAAAGCCGAGTAGTTTTTTAATAAAGCCAATGAACACTGAAAGTTTGAAGTATGTCGGAAAAGTTATTCTCCAGTAATTGCTCTGAATACAAAGATTCTGAATTTATTAACAGTTTGCAGCCAAATAGTCTATATTTATAGGGCATCACCATTTTTTTATAGAATTCGTCAGCTTTATTTTTTTAAGTTGATAAGACGATGTCTTCTCTATATCTATATAAATAAAAATGTAAATGTTCGTTTGTTCAAAATCTTAAATCACCGAAAGTTCTTCACCGATTGCTTTGAAATTTTGACACAACGTTGCATTCAAATACGCGCGTGTTCTTATATACCTACTATTATATAGATTGACAGAAAAAAAAAAGATTTATAGTGTTCACAGGAGGTCACCCATCCAAGTACTAACCAAACTCAACGTTGTTTAACTTCGCTGATCGGACGAGAAGCGGTGCGTTCAACGTGGCACACGCACATATACTAATCTGGCTCTATAACAAAATCACTTCAAACGAAATCGACGATTTGAACATGCAATTCATTGAAACTCCCACGTGCAACATTTCCAAAGCATCCGGCATGGGAAAAGTATTGCAGAAATGCAAACTTATTGTTTGGGATGAATGCACAATGGTGCACAAAAAATCGTTCGAGGCTCTTGATCGATCATTGCAAGATTTGCGTGGAAACATCAGACCATTTGGGAACACATTAATATTGCTTGCAGGAGATTTCAGGCAAACATTACCTGTAATTCCTTGATCGACACAAGTGGACACGTAAAGACGTTAAAATTAACTACAAATATGCGTGTCCAGCTGCAAAACGATCGATCAACTGAGATATTCTCACATCAATTGCTGGAAATTGGGAACGGAAAGGTGCCGGTTGATCTGACCTCAGGATGAATTTCATTGCCTCATAACTTCTGCAATTTAGTGACGTCAAAAGAAGAATTGATTGAAAAAGTATTTCCCAATATTCAAACCAATTATAAGAATCACGATTGGCTGAGTGAACCATCTATTCTTGCAGCCAAGAACAAAGACGTCTATGAACTTAACAATGTTATTCAGTCTAACATTCAAAGCGAGGCAGTCACATACAAATCCCCTCGACACTGTTGTGGAATCAGATGAAGCGGTTAATTAGCCAACAGAATTTTTGAATTCACTCGATCTGCCAGGGATGCCACCGCACGTACTGCAATTGAAAATCGACATGCCAATTATGAACCAGCCAAAGCTTTGCAACGGCACGCGGCGTGCAGTAAAAAAATTAATGAGCAATGTTGTAAAAAGCATCAATCTTGACAGGACCTTTCAAAGGTGAAAATGTTCTCATTCCTCGCATTCCTATGATTCCAATGGATATACCATTTCAATTTAAGAGATTGCAATTCCCAATGGCATTTGCAATCACCATCAGCAAAGCTCAGGGCCAATCTTTAGAATTATGTGGTTTAGATCTAGACATGGATTGCTTCTCACATGGACAATTATATGTTGCGTGTTCTAGAGTCAACAAACCAGACAATGTCTATATCTGCACAGACAATTGAACAACAATAAATATTGTATACCCACAAGCATTGTGAAATTAAACATATTAGAAACGTGCGCTTTCTCTTTTCTTTCTTTTCCATTTAACCAGAGTGAGCCACAGCAACACGTGGCCGGGTACAGCTAGTATTAAATGAAATCTATATTACTAGTATTTTAATAAAATTGTGATATTGGGACAGATCCCAATTATAATTTAAATCCTGTCAGGAAAGCACACCAAGGCCTTTTCTGATCTGTGTTTTTTTTTTTCAGATATGAGAGGAATTCCAAAACTTCCATGTTTTTTTTTATATATAAAAAAAAGCGAAATGACAAATTGTATGCATACAAGCTAAACTTAATGTGTACTATCCTGGACGAAAGATGCATCAGCCATTAAGTATCGAAGTGTTTAAACTTGACTCAAAATTCCTCACTTTTATGCACATAAAGTTAACTCTTGGCTCTCATCGAACTAGGAGGCAGCTTTACTGAAAGTTTAAAACTACGCTTCAGCAAGTTTTATGAGTTACTGGAGTCATTCCAACAACTTTGATCATAGGGCACCAGCAAATGCTAATATGCTATTTTTTTCCTAGAATCTTGGCCTAGTTTCCGCAAATCATCATTTAAAATTTTAAGCTGATCGAGTGAGGCTTTTCGTAAGATTGGACGAACTAAATCAAAGAGAAAAAAATCGCTAAAAGATCCCTCATCTGGGATACCTTGCTAGATTTATTTCGTTTGTTGTGCGACTCGAGGACGGCGTCTCCGTGTTGCATAACCCAAGTCTCCTGTACTTTGTAAAACGAATCAGAGGAAGAATTATCGATTCGTAAAATGGGAATATATGTTAATTTCTTCAATAAAAAAAGGCAAATTGGGACATTCACAGCAAAAATATAATTCAAAACGTCAGCAAAGAACACAAAGTTTGAAGCCAATCTGAAGAAGAATTCTCTTGTTATCTCAAAGAGACAACTATCGTAAACTACAAAAGCACATTAAGTTTGAAGCCGCTCAGAACTTGCATTACCAAGTTATCATGCGATACTTACAAAAGTATCGCATGAAAACTATTATTTAAAATTACCCAGTTTCCTCGAACACCAAAAAGGAACAAATTCGGACTTACACGCACCGAAATTAATCCAAACTTTTCCGTAAGATTGACCCACTAGTAAGTAAATGAGTGAATGAGTAAATAAGTAAGTTAATGATTAAGTAGGTTAATAATTAAGCAAGCGAGCGAGTAAGTGAATAAATAAGAAAATGAGTCAGTACGTAAATATAAAAATAAATAGGCAACTTTTAATTAGCCTTGGGGAACGTAAAAACCATCGTTTTTATAACAATGGTTTTGGGGATACACATGTTACGAGTTCTTAAAGGTATTTTATGTGTGTTTTTATACACTGACTTATTTCTCATCTGAAAGAAAACATTCTCTGGTAATTTCACGGAAACCAATTTCGTTTAACAAAAAAATAAAACATTAAAACAAATACAATTTTAAAATCAAAGGAAATCTTCCTTTGAAGAAACACATCAGCTCTAAAAGATTAATTAAAGCTGAAGAGATAATGCATACTTCATCTGTTTCTCTGACACCATTAAAATTTGTACCTATTGTAGCCTATACTCAAGAAACGTTTCATTCATTTTCTGCGATGCATTAAAGATTTATGGCTTTCACAATTGTTTTATTTTAATCATACAATGGTGCTAAATTTGTTGGGGGTCATGTAGCACCTGTGGAATTGGAGGCACTCAAACTAGGTCCAAGCAAGGGGACAATTAGTCCCGATCCTTAGATCAAAAGGTCGTCACCAGCATCAAGGCACCTCCTCCCTTCCATCAAGAAGTTTAATGTACTGTATTTATGTAATGAAGAATATTTCTATATCATAAAGAGATTATAACCGGCAACATGGCCCCTACTCATTCCATTAACAAAGCTAACCTAAGTAGGATACAAGAGTGTTAAAATTTTGAAGACGATTACAATAGGCTTGCTAAAGTTATCTCATGAATTCAGTTTCGAGAGTGTCTGCACTTGTCTGTTGTCCACTAACCTACATTTAGTAACAGTTAACCAGGGTTGAACATTTGAAACTCCTCGCATAAGGATTTTTTTAAAATATCAATGAAAGACTTGAAGTAGTTAGGAGGAAACGAGAGAACTGTACCTAACCATGTGACAGCTCTGGCAGAAAATTTTCAAGGGTTCACTAAATTTGTGAAAACTATAAAAACTCAAGTTTTCAATATTTCTCAATTCTCTTTTTGGCTATTCTACTTTTTTATAATAAAATTTGCTGTGTTTGCATAGCTCAAAGTGAAAGCCTCGTTTTCATGTAATCATGCCCATCAACACTAAAGATTCGTAGCTATTCTGAAATGGCTTTCTCAAATAACTGCTCTGAGTCCAAAGATTCTAACTTTTTTAAACCGAAACGTTTAACTTTAAAACCAGTGTTTGTCCAGCCAACAATTAATACCAATTTCTCTAGACTGCCATTAATTTCCAGCACCTCTTCTAGGTAAATGCCACATATTACAGGACGCTCTCCTTATAACTACGTCTACTGCTGTTCTATACCTGTTAACCAAATCCTCAGTTCTACGCTTGCCCACTTCATTGCCTCCAGCATTTAGGTAATTGAATCAGTCCCATTATAATGGGACTGATTCAATTACGATTTATATTACAGTCAAGACGGCTAACAATATCCCCCATCCGGGCTTCAGAAAAACAAACCTTCTGTTTCCTGCTACTATTCATCAAGAAATAAGCCCTGTCCATGTCCCCAACAAGTGTTATTCGTTGTGTCCTTCACTGTAGTTGAATCATGGCAGCACAGAAAACGAGTTGGAGGTTTGCACAGGTTTGATCTTCAGCTTAGTCCCTTTCTGACCAGCCACTGTGAAGTAGTAATAATGGTAGAATTACCTATTGCATGGTGAATAAAGTGCAATAAACACTTGTCAGTACTCAGTAATATCCCATATGGAGACGGAAACTCAGAAGGTTGATTCATCTGTATATTTCGACCCCCTTCTGGGATCCTATTCAGAGTTACTTACAAAGCGAGGCAGTCACATACAAATCCCCTCGACACTGTTGTGGAATCAGATGAAGCGGTTAATTAGCCAACAGAATTTTTTAATTCACTCGATCTGCCAGGGATGCCACCGCACGTACTGCAATTGAAAATCGACATGCCAATTATGAACCAGCCAAAGCTTTGCAACGGCACGCGGCGTGCAGTAAAAAAATTAATGAGCAATGTTGTAAAAAGCATCAATCTTGACAGGACCTTTCAAAGGTGAAAATGTTCTCATTCCTCGCATTCCTATGATTCCAATGGATATACCATTTCAATTTAAGAGATTGCAATTCCCAATTCGATTGGCATTTGCAATCACCATCAGCAAAGCTCAGGGCCAATCTTTAGAATTATGTGGTTTAGATCTAGACATGGATTGCTTCTCACATGGACAATTATATGTTGCGTGTTCTAGAGTCAACAAACCAGACAATGTCTATATCTGCACAGACAATGGAACAACAATAAATATTGTATACCCACAAGCATTGTGAAATTAAACATATTAGAAACGTGCGCTTTCTCTTTTCTTTCTTTCCATTTAACCAGAGTGAGCCACAGCAACACGTGGCCGGGTACAGCTAGTATTAAATGAAATCTATATTACTAGTATTTTAATAAATTGTGATATTGGGACAGATCCCAATTATAATTTAAATCCTGTCAGGAAAGCACACCAAGGCCTTTTCTGATCTGTGTTTTTTTTTTCAGATATGAGAGGAATTCCAAAACTTCCATGTTTTTTTTATATATAAAAAAAAGCGAAATGACAAATTGTATGCATACAAGCTAAACTTAATGTGTACTATCCTGGACGAAAGATGCATCAGCCATTAAGTATCGAAGTGTTTAAACTTGACTCAAAATTCCTCACTTTTATGCACATAAAGTTAACTCTTGGCTCTCATCGAACTAGGAGGCAGCTTTACTGAATGTTTAAAACTACGCTTCAGCAAGTTTTATGAGTTACTGGAGTCATTCCAACAACTTTGATCATAGGGCACCAGCAAATGCTAATATGCTATTTTTTTCCTAGAATCTTGGCCTAGTTTCCGCAAATCATCATTTAAAATTTTAAGCTGATCGAGTGAGGCTTTTTCGTAAGATTGGACGAACTAAATCAAAGAGAAAAAAATCGCTAAAAGATCCCTCATCTGGGATACCTTGCTAGATTTATTTCGTTTGTTGTGCGACTCGAGGACGGCGTCTCCGTGTTGCATAACCCAAGTCTCCTTCCTGTACTTTGTAAAACGAATCAGAGGAAGAATTATCGATTCGTAAAATGGGAATATATGTTAATTTCTTCAATAAAAAAAGGCAAATTGGGACATTCACAGCAAAAATATAATTCAAAACGTCAGCAAAGAACACAAAGTTTGAAGCCAATCTGAAGAAGAATTCTCTTGTTATCTCAAAGAGACAACTATCGTAAACTACAAAAGCACATTAAGTTTGAAGCCGCTCAGAACTTGCATTACCAAGTTATCATGCGATACTTACAAAAGTATCGCATGAAAACTATTATTTAAAATTACCCAGTTTCCTCGAACACCAAAAAGGAACAAATTCGGACTTACACGCACCGAAATTAATCCAAACTTTTCCGTAAGATTTACCCACTAGTAAGTAAATGAGTGAATGAGTAAATAAGTAAGTTAATGATTAAGTAGGTTAATAATTAAGCAAGCGAGCGAGTAAGTGAATAAATAAGAAAATGAGTCAGTACGTAAATATAAAAATAAATAGGCAACTTTTAATTAGCCTTGGGGAACGTAAAAACCATCGTTTTTATAACAATGGTTTTGGGGATACACATGTTACGAGTTCTTAAAGGTATTTTATGTGTGTTTTTATACACTGACTTATTTCTCATCTGAAAGAAAACATTCTCTGGTAATTTCACGGAAACCAATTTCGTTTAACAAAAAAATAAAACATTAAAACAAATACAATTTTAAAATCAAAGGAAATCTTCCTTTGAAGAAACACATCAGCTCTAAAAGATTAATTAAAGCTGAAGAGATAATGCATACTTCATCTGTTTCTCTGACACCATTAAAATTTGTACCTATTGTAGCCTATACTCAAGAAACGTTTCATTCATTTTCTGCGATGCATTAAAGATTTATGGCTTTCACAATTGTTTTATTTTAATCATACAATGGTGCTAAATTTGTTGGGGGTCATGTAGCACCTGTGGAATTGGAGGCACTCAAACTAGGTCCAAGCAAGGGGACAATTAGTCCCGATCCTTAGATCAAAAGGTCGTCACCAGCAACAAGGCACCTCCTCCCTTCCATCAAGAAGTTTAATGTACTGTATTTATGTAATGAAGAATATTTCTATATCATAAAGAGATTATAACCGGCAACATGGCCCCTACTCATTCCATTAACAAAGCTAACCTAAGTAGGATACAGGAGTGTTAAAATTTTGAAGACGATTACAATAGGCTTGCTAAAGTTATCTCATGAATTCAGTTTCGAGAGTGTCTGCACTTGTCTGTTGTCCACTAACCTACATTTAGTAACAGTTAACCAGGGTTGAACATTTGAAACTCCTCGCATAAGGATTTTTTTAAAATATCAATGAAAGACTTGAAGTAGTTAGGAGGAAACGAGAGAACTGTACCTAACCATGTGACAGCTCTGGCAGAAAATTTTCAAGGGTTCACTAAATTTGTGAAAACTATAAAAACTCAAGTTTTCAATATTTCTCAATTCTCTTTTTGGCTATTCTACTTTTTTATAATAAAATTTGCTGTGTTTGCATAGCTCAAAGTGAAAGCCTCGTTTTCATGTAATCATGCCCATCAACACTAAAGATTCGTAGCTATTCTGAAATGGCTTTCTCAAATAACTGCTCTGAGTCCAAAGATTCTAACTTTTTTAAACCGAAACGTTTAACTTTAAAACCAGTGTTTGTCCAGCCAACAATTAATACCAATTTCTCTAGACTGCCATTAATTTCCAGCACCCTTTCTAGGTAAAATGCCACATATTACAGGACGCTCTCCTTTATAACTACGTCTACTGCTGTTCTATACCTGCTAACCAAATCCTCAGTTCTACGCTTGCCCACTTCATTGCCTCCAGCATTTAGGTAATTGAATCAGTCCCATTATAATGGGACTGATTCAATTACGATTTATATTACAGTCAAGACGGCTAACAATATCCCCCATCCGGGCTTCAGAAAAACAAACCTTCTGTTTCCTGCTACTATTCATCAAGAAATAAGCCCTGTCCATGTCCCCAACAAGTGTTATTCGTTGTGTCCTTCACTGTAGTTGAATCATGGCAGCACAGAAAACGAGTTGGAGGTTTGCACAGGTTTGATCTTCAGCTTAGTCCCTTTCTGACCAGCCACTGTGAAGTAGTAATAATGGTAGAATTACCTATTGCATGGTGAATAAAGTGCAATAAACACTTGTCAGTACTCAGTAATATCCCATATGGAGACGGAAACTCAGAAGGTTGATTCATCTGTATATTTCGACCCCCTTCTGGGATCCTATTCAACATATGGTGTAGTAACTCTGGTATACTTGTGATGCATTCGCTGAGATGCTGCTTATTTCCTTCACATTTTGTTTACGTAATTAAATCCCGTTTTTGTTGATGAGGTTATACTCAGCAATAGTCTAGTGTGATCTAACCCAGATATAATGTCTGGCTCCAGATCCTTCACAGGGTCAATATTCGATACGACTTCGTGCTGTCTCCTAGGAATATTCTCTCGCCTCACTGCCTTGCAAGCCATTTAACACGCCGATCTTGCAACATCAAGATGCTGCAAATCTCCATTTTAAAATTGAATATATATTCCCTAGAAAATTAGGACATGCTTAAAGGAAAATCGAAATTGATTTCTTGTATCCTTTTTCCTTAACATTATATGTATATGGAATTTCCGAGACATGACTACTTTCATGTTCGAAATTTGGGAGCAACATTAAGAAAGTGAAATTCGACTTCGAGAAATGGATATATATTAAAATATCATGAATGGATGTTACAAACGTATGTTATCATGACTGCATTATGTTGCAAGATGTAATTTAAAATTTAATACCTATGTTAAGAAGCAATACGACACGGACACCTGTGCAACACTGAAATATCTTTATTGCTGAAACATTTCGCCTGCATAGCAGGCTTCTTCAGTCTAATACAGGCGAATATATTACTGGAGTGAGTGGTACAAGTGGGGAACTAATATAGCCCTCAGTATAAAGCAGAAGTGATGTTGATAGTGATGATGGTAACATATTCGTCAGAAACGGAGTCCTGACATGGGTCTTTTGTAATTGGTGACCCGACACTGCTACCAGTGAGGTTAGGTTACAATGGGGAAAAAATATAAAAGACGATAGAAAAGTCTGGCCCGCGAACAGAAAATGGCAGACACTGTGCACGTCTCACGGAACTATGTCATATTTCAAATGTTGAAGGCGCAGTCATCAGCCGTGTATTTGACGGCTGATGACTGAGCCTTGATGACCGTGGTTAAGAGGAGGGGTTGAACAGGCAGATAAACTGCCAGTCCTGGCCTGATCAGGATCTTAAGAATTCGTGTGTGGGAATCTTCTTCGGAGCTTAGTTACTTTGCTTCTCGTGCGGGGCTAAGAAGCCTTTGATAATACTGAAGGCTGAGTGGTTGAAGAAAACGGTATTACCTTCTTATAGGGATATCGTTCTTAGACTATGGACTCAATGACGTCTAGTCTGAGCGAGCAGTCACTGCATTGGTTTTGGTATTTTACCGTGCCGTGTCGTAGTCTGTCACATCAATAAAATACAGCTTTATTTCTTTTCCTCAGTATACAAAATGTAGTTTACATGTCATAGGCTTGCAGTCGTTGTTCGTCCTGTAGAGAGCAATTGTGTTGTAGGGTGATATCTTTGGTATCTATTTATCAATTTTATCAACAGAAATTTGGTTATCAGGAGTGTCTGCTAGAGGTTTCTTAGGCTGTGACAGGGTGGAAGAAGGATGCTGGGGCTGACTAAGCTTACTGGTTGAGAGGACGGGATGTTGGGAGATTCACTTCCGGTAGGTCGTTCAGTCGGAATAGCTCAACGGCGACGTTACTGAAGATCTCAGGGTTGGCTGTGTTCTGCATGTGGGCATCGGCTAGGCATATTAATATATTCTTAGGTGCGCTTACTGGAAAGACTGATACAGTGTTCAGTGCAGGTACTGTGATCAGGACCTAGGTGGAAGAGTTCCTATGTGTCCTCCTGATGTCGGGTAATGCCAGCATTAGAGGTGCTCTTTTAAAGTTATAGTCTTTTTTCTTCGTTTCTTCATTATTCTTGCTAATAATTCTCTTCCTTAGTGGGCACTTTGCTGTAAGGGTGCGATAGCTATCCTTGTAGTTCAGGCATTTTAGCTAGATGGGCGACGAGCATTTACGGAGAGTGTGGCCTTCCCTACCACAACTGTGGCAGTATTTCTTATCCTTAAGTGGGTAGTCCTTTGCGACGTGGTTGTAAGAGTAACAGTTCCAGCAGGGCGTTACATGACAGTAGAGCTTCTCTTCGATGTTCCTAGGTTTGATGTAACAGTAGTAGATGCTAATTCCTTCAAAAACAGCTTGCTGAGCCATGAAACTTTCCGTGGTCGATATAGAGGCATTGGATATCAGGGTAAACTAGTGCACTATCTTCACAGTATCGTAATACATTACCCACAAGGCTCAGGTACTGAACACTGTATGCTAGCATGAGGGACTGATTGCCTCGTCTTCGTATATCCTCGCTGTATTGAATTAATAAAGCTATTTCCTGGCAAAATGTCTTCAGAAAGAGTTAACCAAGTGTTGCATTTATATCTAGTTCCTCAATCTCGTCCACATAGATCCAGTCGTTCATGTCCTTATATGATTCTTCAGGTTACCTGTTGCTTGCCTAGTGATCTTCTGGGCTAGTCTTTTGTTGAACATCTATTTTTTAGCCTTCAATATTAACTGTGAGACCACTTCTTAGTCCTTGTCCTTCAGAAACTTCATAACAGAAGTCGAAACAATCTTGTCAAAACAAAGATATTGACAAGTAACTACATTCCCACCCATCTGTTTGAGGGTGAAAACATCTGCTACTGTACTTTAAATCATACAGATATCTTGTTATAGACGAACCGTCCGATAAATCCATCATACCATAAGTAAATAAAAAAAATGCGAAGTTAAGGTAAATGTTCTTAGAGCATTTGCTTGCTACAACCTCAGATATGGAGCTAATATAAGAATAGTGAGAATGATGTACACAGCTTATATTAAATCCTTTATTGATTATGCTGTGTTCATGTTAATATTAGCTAGGAAAATTCTCTCTGGCGCTTGAAAAAATGAAAAATGAAGCCGTCAGAATTATTTTCGGCTGTCCTAAATCTACCAAGGTTCTAAATATAAGGAAGGAACTTTTTGTTCCTAGTATCAGGGATACGATTATTGAGGTTAACAATGTACTTAGTATTAAAAAGCTAAGTAATAAACTAGACGCTGTCATTACAAATCTTACTAAATGTCTAGAAGCAAATATACAGATCTAAATGGATTCTGAAAACATGCAATTAAGTATTAAAATTTTTAATCTGCATTAATAATAATATTAGGAGAGCAGTAAATAATGAAAGTGAATATCGTTGGAATGCAGTTAGAAGCCAGAGTAGATCTAAAACTTACTGTGATAGTATGAACATAGATAAGAACGTTCATGGAGCAACTTGCAAAGTGAACAGAGTGACTGATGTTGTAACCAGGCTGAGGATTGGTTACAAGAACATGAGGCAGTTTGGCAGATACACAGACGATCAAAGTGCAGAATATGTGATCAGCCCTATGGTCACTGTCTTAAGCACTATGGTCACTGTCTTAAGCACTATGGTCACTGTCTTAAGCACTATGCTCTAAACTGCACTCTTTCTGCGGAATATAGAGATAGACAGTATAATAATCGATGTGATATGCCAAGATATTTTATTAATGATAGTAACATACCAGAAATATTAAGAATTTCCTAAATATGTTCGCAACAGATAAGTGAACTGTGGATATAAATCCAGATGTACTCCTGTTAACCGTTTTGGGGCCTAGTTCCTAGTGATTTTGTGAATCCATTTTGTGAATCCGTCCACTGGATAAATATTGGACTAAATAAATTAGTTGCATTGGCGGCAAAATACGAAATCCAATCTAATCAGCTTCATCGTCTCTGAAGCAGTTGGAGATGAAGGCGTCATTGGTTACGATAAGGATGGATAGTTTTACGTGGAGGATGATCCTCAGGAAGGTAGTTAGTTACTGCTTCGTCAGGTCGATAGTCCCTCCGCGGAGTGACTTGATCATCACAAGATGAACCTGCTTTGTGAGATGAAATTTCACACCCCAACAGAGATCGCAGGGCGATGCAGATAATGTGTATGATGCTGGGAATCACGTCTCAGAAAAGGGAGGGCTACCTAATGGAATTAGGTTATTCTAAACAGATGCTAGCAATGTAGTTGTATAATACATTCCCAGCATCAAAATGCCCTTCTGTTAAGGCTGGGGGACTAATCACCTCAAAACTACATCTCCACTCTTCTTGCTCTCTCCAGGGTAGTATTCGCCAGTATTCAACTGAAGAAGCCTGCTGTGCAGACGAAAAGTTTCTGCAATGATTAAGTACTGCACATGTGTCTCATTCGTCGACTTTAGAGCAATGTTAAGATGCAATATAACTCTTGACAATTACCCAGAGATGCAATTAAGGCATCTGAAATTATGTGAAGGATCCTGAAGGGTCGCCACTGCTATTCCAGGAAGGTTCGTTCCTTCCTAACTACAATACATGTAATATACAATGACAGTAAGAGCGGCTCACAACCCTCCAGATATAGGTTCTGCTCCAGGCAGAGCAAGATTTATTAGCAAGTCTCCTTACACCTGTTTCCCCTGTTACCTGTTAGTAAATACAGTAGATACCTGGTTTTAGTCGACTATTGTAGGTTGCATTCTGCGCAGGGAAGAGAAGTACATGCAATATTCCTAATATATGTTGTTTCTATTCACGTACCAGCACCTGAGTGTTAGTCACTTGTTTTAAATGGCATCTTTGTGGGAGAAGTGGTTTTCTTGAGATACAGCTGGGCTCTGAAATGAACTGAGGTAGGATGAATTTATCGCCATGAAAAAAAAATCAATTAGGTGCTAAGCGAAATCTGTCTCACAGAAGAGGATATAAGAGCCGCTTCTCTACCGTAACAAAAAAAATAACCAAAGCATACGTATTTTTTTCTGATGGATGTGAATAACAAAGAAAAGGAAGAAGAATTATTAACCCAGAAGGGTTAATAATCCGGGATAAACCAAGACAACCAATAAGCATGAAGTAATTTCGTTAGATTTTTTAGGTTTTTTTTCTTCGGAAGTGAACCCCAAGGAGTGGACTGACTTCTTGTAATGTGTTCACTCGTCCTTGAAGAGGGGCCACAGGTGATAGAAGATTTTCTCATACGTCTCTTACTACTCAGAATTCAAACTCAATCCATTCTTTCGTGTGCCGAAGGTGCGACCTATATTTTCCTGAACATGGAAAGAAAAGTGGAAATAGATTACAGGGACAGAGACTGCAAACCTCAAACACACACACATGCACACACACAGATACACACACACACACTCAGATACACACACACATGCACACACACACTCAGATACACACACACTCACATGCACACACACATACACACTCAGATACACACATACACACACGCACACACACTCAGATGACGGATGGGATAGACTCAGAAATGTCTCTGTTCGCAGATGATGTGAAATTAATGAGGACAATCACATCGGAAGAGGACCAAGCAGGACTTCAAACAGACCTGGACAAGCTTGACATCTGGTCTAGCAAATGGCTTCTCGAATTCAATCCCACCAAATGCAAAGTCATGAAGATCGGAGAAGGGCAAAGAAGACCGCTGACAGAGTACAGGCTAGGCGGACAAAGGCTACAAACCTCGGCAAAGGAGAAAGACCTTGGGGTGAGTATAACGCAAAGCACGTCTCCGGAGGCACACATCAACCAGATAACTGCGGCAGCATATGGGCGACTGGCAAACCTAAGATTAGCGTTCCGTTACCTTAACAAGGAATCGTTCAAGACACTGTACACCGTGTACGTCAGGCCCATACTAGAATATGCAGCACCAGTCTGGAACCCACACCTGGTCACGCACGTAAAGAAACTAGAGAAAGTGCAAAGGTTAGCGACAAGGTTAGTGCCACAACTCAGGGGTCTGTCCTATGAAGAAAGGTTGAGGGAAATAGGACTAACAACACTGGAGGAAAGAAGGGTCAGAGGAGACATGATAACGACATACAAAATACTGCGGGGAATTGACAAGGTAGACAGTGACAGGATGTTCCAGAGAGGGAACACAGAAACAAGGGGACACAACTGGAAACTGAAGACTCAGATGAGTCAAAGGGATGTTAGGAAGCATTTCTTCAGCCACAGAGTAGTCAGGAAGTGGAATAGTCTAGAGAAAGATATAGTGGAGGCAGGAACCATACATAGTTTTAAGACAAGGTATGATAAAGCTCATAGAGCAGGGAGAGCAGAGACCCAGTAGCGGACAGCGAAGAGGCGGGGCCAGGAGCTGAGTCTCGACCCCTGCAACCACAATTAGGTGAGTACAATTAGGTGAGTACAGCAGTAAGACAAGAGAGAGAGAGAGAGGGGGGTAGACTACAAGTTTTTGGACTGCAAGACGGCTTTTTACACAGTTCCAAACAAGAGATTAGTGCAAAAGCTGGAACCAGGCAAGTATAACATGGAAGACACTGCAATGGATCAGAGAATACCTGACTTAAGGCATCAGTGAGTCATGGTAGTGACGAGGTGTCAGAGTGGGCGCCTGTGACGAGCGGGGTTCCACAGGGGTCAGTCCTAGGACTAGTCCTGTTTCTGGTATATAAGTGAACGACATGACGGAAGGAATAGACTCAGAAGTGTCCCTGTTTGCAGATGTTGTGAAGTTAATGAGGAGAATTCAGTCGGACGAGGACCAGGCAGGACTACAGATAGATCTGGACAGGCTGCAGGCTTGGTTCAGAGACTGGTTTCTGGAGTTCAACCCCACCAAGTGTTAAGTCATTAAGATCGAAGAAGGGCAAAGAAAAAAGCAGACGGAGTACAGTCTAGGGGGCCAGAGACTACAAACCTCATTCATAGATAAGGATCGTGGAGTTTGTATAATACTGAGCACATCTCCTGAGGCGCAAATCAACCAAATAACTGTTACAGCATACGGGCGACTGGCGAAACAAAGAATAAGAGCATTCCGGCATCTCAGTAAGGAGTTGTTCCGAACCCTGTACACTGTGTACGTCAGGTCCATATTGGAGTATGCAGCACCAGTTTGGAACCCACACCTGGTCATGCATGTCAGGAAACTAGAGAAAGTGCAAAGGTTTGCAACGAGACTAATCCCGGAGCTAAGGGGCATGTCCTACGAGGAGAGGTTAAGGGAACTCGACCTGACGACACTGGTGAACAGGAGGGACAGGGGAGACATGATAACGACATATAAAATACTGAGTATAATCGACAGAGTGAGCAGAGACAGGATGTTCCAGAGATGGAACACAGCAACAAGAAGTTACAATTGGAAGTTAAAGACTCAGATGAGCCACAGAGATGTTAGGAAGTATTTCTTTAGTAATAGAGTTGTCAGGAAGTGGAACATTCTGGAAAGTAAAGTAGTGGAGGCAGGTACCATACATACCTTATAGAAGATGTACGATAAAGCTCATGGAGCAGGGAGAGAGAGAGGACCTAGGAGCGACCAGGGAAGAGGCGGGGCCAGGAGCTATGATTCGACCCCTGCAACCACCATAAGGTAAGTACAATTAGGTGAGTACACACACACAATCAGATACACACACACACACACACACACACACACACACACACACACACAATCAGATACACACACACACACACAGGTTCGGTGCTGTTTCTTGTATACATGAAAGATATGACGGAAGGGATAGTCAGATGTGTCCCTGTTTGCAGAAGATGTGAAACTAATGAGGAGAATACAAGCCGAGGAGTCTTGTATTCTCTTCATTGTATTCTCCTCCACACACACACACACACACACACACGCACACACACACAGGAGCTGAGTCTCGACCCCTGCAACCACAATTATGTGAATACAGTATAACACCGGGCACATCTCCTGAGGCACACATCAACCAAATAACTGCTGCAGCATATGGGCGACTAGCAAACCTAAGAACAGCATTCCGACATCTTAATAAAGAATCGTTCAGGACCCTGTACACTGTGTACGTTAGGCCCATACTGGAGTATGCAGCACCAGTTTGGAACCCACATTTAACGAAGCACCTAAAGAAGCTCGAGAAAGTGCAAAGGTTTGCAACAAGACTAGTCCCGGAGCTAAGGGGTATGTCCTACGAGGAGAGGTTAAGGGAAATCGACCTGACGACACTGGAGGACAGGAGAGATAGGGGGGACATGATAACGACATATAAGATACTGAGAGGAATTGACAAAGTAGACAGAGACAGAATGTTCCAGAGATGGGACACAGCAACAAGGGGACACAGTTGGAAGTTGAAGACTCAGATGAATCACAGTGATGTTAGGAAGTATTTCTTCAGTCACAGAGTGGTCGGGAAGTGGAATAGTTTGGGAAGCGATGTAGTGGAGACAGGTTCCATACATAGCTTTAAGAAGAGGTATGATAAAGCTCATGGCGCAGGGAGAGTGACCCAGTAGCGGCCAGTGAAGAGGCGGGGCCAGGAGCTATGACTCGACTCCTGCAACCACAACTAGGTGAGTACAACTAGGTGAGTACACGCACATACACACACACACACACACACACATACTCACACACATGATAACGACATATAAAATACTGAGAGGAATTGACAAGGTTGACAGAGACAGAATGTTCCAGAGATGGGACACAGCAACAAGGGGACACAGTTGGAAGTTGAAGACTCAGATGAATCACAGGGATGTTAGGAATTATTTCTTCAGTCACAGAGTGGTCGGGAAGTGGAATAGTTTGGGAAACGATGTAGTGGAGGCAGGTTCCATTCATAGCTTTAAGAAGAGGTATGATAAAGCTAATGGCGCACACACACGCACACACACACACACACACGCACGCACACGACCGCAGACGGAGTACAGTCTAGGTGGCCAGAGACTACAAACCTCATTCATAGATAAGGATCTTGGGGTGAGTATAACACCAGGCATATCTCCTGAGGCGCACATCAACCAAATAACTGCTGCAGCATATGGGCGCCTAGCAAACCTAAGAACAGCATTCCGACATCTTAATAAGGAATCATCCATGGCACTGTACATCGTGTAAGTTAGGTCTATTTTGGAGTATTCACCACATGTTTGGAACCCACACCTAGCCAAGCACGTAAGGAAACTAGAGAATGTGCAAAGGTTTGGAACAAGACTAGTCCCGGAGGTAAGGAGCATGTCCTACGAGGAGAGGCTAAGGGAAATCGACCTGACGACACTGGAGGACAGGAGAGGGGGATATGATAACGATACATAAAATACTGAGAGGAATCGACACGCACACACACACACACACACACACAACTGAGGAGGAGGTGAAGAAGCTACTAAGTGACCTTGATACCTGTGTGTTCCACTAACCACAATCATCAACATATTCATTGAAACTGAGCAACTACCTGAGGTATGAAAGACGGCAAATGAAGTTCCCATTTTCAAAAAAAGGAGACAGAAAAGAGGCACTAAACTATAGACCAGTGTCACTGACGTTTATAGTATGCAAAGTAATGTTGAAGATTATCAGGAGTGGTGGAGCACCTGGAA
>WNWK01006912.1:0-57500 GCA_009830355.1 Cherax destructor | reverse complement strand
CATAAAAGGAGAGCAAGGAGAAGTGGATGAATAAGATGAAGGGGGGAGATAAAGGACAAGATGGAGAAAGGAACAGAGGGAGAGGATAATAGAGAAAAGGAGCGGGGTGAAAGAGGCTGGAAAGAAGAGACGGAGAAAACTAGGGGTGGAGGCAAAAAAAAAAAAAAAAAAAACAGAATAGGGGTAAAATGAAGGAACTGATAATGAGAAAGATAATAAAAGGGAGACAAATCCATAAAGCTTTTGTTAACATAGAAGAAATTAAGAAAATGGGTGAAAGAGGAGACAGAGAAGAGGGAGAAGGTGAACAAGAAAAGGGTGGGGAAGGAGAAGGTAGGGGAAGAAAAGACCGACATTTATTCATTAGTGCAATTTATTATCTAATGGAGTATGACCACCTTTTGTTGATGATTCACCAAACATGACCTCATAACTACGCACAGATGAGAAACATTCTTATTCACTACAGCATCATGGATATTGCTTCATTCTTTGTAATTCAGGTTTCAGGCGTTCTGAACAAGCTAGGAGACGAAGGAACCATGGAATAAAAAGCAGACAATGAAGAGGAATAGGTAGAAAGAAGTAAGGGAAGAACTCAAGATAGGAGGTAATTGGAAAACACTATTTCTCAAGAAACTTAACTAAGGAAGTTAGATAATAATAATAATAATAATAATAATAATAATACTACTTTATTTTCTTCAAGTATATAATAAAACTTATATAGACCATAGCTGACATCAATGATATACTATATAGAAAGACCCTTGTTATGTAGAGCATTTCAGGCAAATTAGCTTAATTTTGTCCCTCAGGATGCGAACCACACCAGTCTACTAACACCCAGGTACCTATTTACTGACAGGTGAACAGGGACACAATTTTTCCACCCGTACCAGGGATCAAACAACAGAACTCAATGTTTGAGGTGAGTGCGTTACCAACCGAGCTACGGGACATGTACAAGAAGAAAGGTGGAAGAGTGAAAGAGAGAGAATGGTACGAGAGAGATAAACAAAAATATGTCGAAAGACAAGGAGGGGGATAAATTAATGGAGTAGGAAAGAATAGATAAAAACTGGAAATGGAGAAAGATATGTTAAAAAGGGACATAAAAAGACAATGATTGAAAAAATAATTTGGATATGGAAAACAAGAGAGGAGACGAGAACATAAATTATAAATACAAAAGCCGTGTCCAAGACATCTAAATTTTTACACATTTATTTATATTTTATTTGCAAGATATGTTAAACGTCTCGGAAAGTCATTTTTAACATTTCGCGTACGTAAGGCGAGTAAAAATATAATAAACTCAAACCATTTATATTACTTGAAAGTAATAATATATCTACATTATTTTAAAGCTTTTAAGAGTCTTCTCCAGGGCCAAGGGATGGAGTTCAGTTGGGTTATTACCTTTGAATCCTTCCTATTAGAAGCCTGGGTTAGCCTTGACGGTAGAGCACCGAACTGTCAATTTACTGGCCGGGGTTCAAGCTCCTCATCCACCCTTCTGCTTATTCACACACAAACACACACACACATTATTGTAACCACGAACGAGTGGTATTTAATCAATAACAACTCTGCGACTAGCCGAAGGATTGAACCCATGTTGTTTTAGCCAGCCTCATGGTGAGCGAAAATTCACGACGCTCTAACCCACTGGACCACACTATACTACAAAGGTCACGCATCCAGCAGAGCTAGGTGTTGCACCATGATCCGAGGACATGGATGAAATTAGCTCCGAGGCACCCACACCATCGTGTGTCCTCGAATCACAGTACAACACCTAGCTCTGCTGGATGCGTGATCTTTGTAGTATAGTATGGTCCAGTGAGTTAAAGCGTCGTGAATTTTCACTCACCATGAGGCTGGCTAAAACAACATCGGTTCAATCCCCCGGCTAGTCCCAGTGGACGCTAGTACACCAAACTGGGAGTAGAATGAAATTACCTCTGAGGCACCCACACCATCCTATGTCCTCGGATCACGGTACAACACCTAGCTCTGCTGGGTGTGTGATCTTTGTAGGATTGGATGGTTCAGTGGGTTAGAGCGTCGTGAATTTTCGCTCACCATGAGGCGGGCTAAAACAACACGGGTTCGATCCCCGGCTAGTCCCAGTGCTATATATATATATATATATATATATATATATATATATATATATAT
This sequence comes from Cherax destructor, assembly GCA_009830355.1. Classification (NCBI taxonomy): domain Eukaryota; kingdom Metazoa; phylum Arthropoda; class Malacostraca; order Decapoda; family Parastacidae; genus Cherax; species Cherax destructor. The sequence goes on along the minus strand of WNWK01006912.1, from coordinate 55,316 downwards.
ATATATATATATATATATATATATATATATATATAATATATTTCCAACACAATGCTCACTAACGCTTCAGGAAAGGACAAAGCTCGTCTCCTAGCGGTGAAGGCACCACACTCAGGAGATTTCCTTCTTGCTGTTCCCAATTCCTCTCTGGGCACTCGACTCGACCCACAGGCCATTCGGATTGGTGTTGCTCTTCGCCTAGCCGCCCCCATACTCACCGAACATAGGTGTATTTGCTGCAGGGCGACGGCTGATCAATTCAGACTTCATGGTCTAGTGTGTCACACATCAGAAGGGAAGTATGCTAGACATGAGGAGGTCAATGACATCATAAAGAGAAGCCTCGCCACAGCCCGTTGCCCAGCTCAACGGGAACCCCAAGTGCAGAGGTCTGATGGAAGTCAAAAGCGTTCTGATGGAGCCACCATGCTACCCTGGAAGGATGGTAAGCAGATTGCTTGGGACTACACCTGTGCTGCCACATTGGCAGACACCTACCTGCCACACTCCTTAGCCGAAGGGGGTGGAGCTGCCAGCCACAGGGAGACCCAGAAGACCCGCAAATATGAAGACCTTCCCTCTTGCTATAACTTCATCCCAATAGGGTCGGAGACCCATGGAGCATGGGGCAAGTGTGCTCTAAAGTTTCTCAAGGAGCTGGGTGGAAAACTCATCATAGAAACCAAGGACCACAGGGCGACCAGCTTCCTCTTTCAGAGACTCAGTGTTGCGATCCAGAGGGAAATGCCTGCAGTATTCTGGGCACGCGGCCCACTGCCGGGAGTTGGACGAAGTATTTGACATGTAGCTCTGAGTTGTTATCTATGTTGTTTTACTCCCCATTGTATTTTGTCTTGAAATAAAGTTTGTAAAAAAAGATGGGGTGGTAGGGAAGTGGAATATTCAAATGGCTTCAGAAAGAAATTTAAATATTCTTCCTTGAAGTCTTTTATCCACTTCTCCGAGGCAATGGGTCCCACAATTGACACCAGAGGTGGACCCATCATATTATATATATATATATATATATATATATATATATATATATATATATATATATATATATATATATTTATATATATATATATATATATATATATATATATATATATATATATATATATATATATATATATATATATATATATATATATATATATTCTGAACCTAACGAAAAAATATATTTCATTATGTTTATTATTAAATTATTGTAAACTTATCTAAAACATATTTATTTGAATTAGGCTAAATTAAATTGCGCTTGTTATAAGTCCCTTAGAAAGGACCTAATAATAAATGAGTTCATGCTAATTGACCAGTTTTACCTATACGGCACGACATTATATATATATATCAATAACAACACTGCGCCTAGCCAAGGAGTCGAACCCATGCTGCTTTGGCCCAACTCATGGTGAGCGAAAGACAGATGACGCTCTAGTCCACGGGACTACACAATTCACAATTCTCAGAATTAGGAGTAATAAGTGTTAGAGGGTAACCAGTGGAACCTAGGCCTACATGGTGTCTCCACACACTGCTTTCGTCTTGTCACTATACTGATGGGCTGTTACCTATATACAGTGAAAAAGTTTGGTTGTAAATTACAGTGTGCTGGAGAATGAGTTACTCAAATAGTGAAAATGCATTGAAAACTGAATTAAATAAGACAAGTTGAGAGAGAGGCTTGGAGGGCTGACAACTGTTGAAATATTGTCATAAGTAATGTAGCGAGTGATAAGGGTATTGATTGATATTGATAAAGGTATTGATGTGATATTGATAAAGGTATTGATGTGATATTAATAAGGGTATTGATGAGATATTGATAAGGGTATTGATGTGATATTGATAAGGGTTTTGATGTGATATTGATAAGAGTATTGATGTGATATTGATAAGGGTATTGATGTGATATTGATAAGGGTATTGATATGATAGTGATAAGGGTATTGATGTGATAGTGATAAGGGTATTGATGTGATAGTGATAAGGGTATTAATGTGATAGTGATAAGGGTATTGATGTGATAGTGATAAGGGTATTGATGTGATATTGATAAGGTATTGATGTGATATTGATAAGGGTATTGATTGATAGTGATAAGGGTATTGATTGATAGTGATAAGGGTATTGATGTGATATTGATAAGGGTATTGGTATGATAGTGATAAGGGTATTGATGTGATAGTGATAAGGGTATTGATATGATAGTGATAAGGGTATTGGTGTGATAGTGATAAGGGTATTGATGTGATAGTGATAAGGGTATTGATGTGATAGTGATAAGGGTATGTGATATTGATAAGGGTATTGATGTGATATTGATAAGGGTATTGATATGATAGTGATAAGGGTATTGATGTGATATTGATAAGGGTATTGATATGATAGTGATAAGGGTATTGATGTGATAGTGATAAGGGTATTGATGTGATAGTGATAAGTGTATTGATGTGATAGTGATAAGGGTATTGATGTGATAGTGATAAGGGTATTGATGTGATAGTGATAAGGGTATTGATGTGATAGTGATAAGGGTATTGATGTGATATTGATAAGATAATTGATGTGATATTAATAAGGGTATTGATGAGATAGTGATAAGGGTATTGATATGATAGTGATAAGGGTATTGATGTGATATTGATAAGGGTATTGGTATGATAGTGATAAGGGTATTGATGTGATAGTGATAAGGGTATTGATATGATAGTGATAAGGGTATTGGTGTGATAGTGATAAGGGTATTGATGTGATAGTGATAAGGTATTGGTGATATGATAAGGTATGTGATATGATAAGGGTATTGATGTGATATTGATAAGGGTATTGATATGATAGTGATAAGGGTATTGATGTGATATTGATAAGGGTATTGATATGATAGTGATAAGGGTATTGATGTGATAGTGATAAGGGTATTGATGTGATAGTGATAAGTGTATTGATGTGATAGTGATAAGGGTATTGATGTGATAGTGATAAGGGTATTGATGTGATAGTGATAAGGGTATTGATGTGATAGTGATAAGGGTATTGATGTGATATTGATAAGATAATTGATGTGATATTGATAAGGGTATTGATGAGATAGTGATAAGGGTATTGATATGATAGTGATAAGGGTATTGATATGATAGTGATAAGGGTATTGATGAGATAGTGATAAGGGTATTGATATGATAGTGATAAGGGTATTGATATGATAGTGATAAGGGTATTGATGTGATATTGATAAGGGTATTGATGTGATAGTGATAAGGGTATTGATGTGATAGTGATAAGGCTATTGATGTGATAGTGATAAAGGTATTGATGAGATAGTGATAAGGGTATTGATGTGATATTGATAAGGGTATTGATCCTACATTGTGGATTATAATAATCTTGCAATCAATCTCCAGTGCATAGTGTATAATAGATGGGTACAGGACATAGAGAAAAAGGAAAGGGAAGAAAAGATGAAAGAAAACAAGAGAATACAGATCACCTGACAGAACTTGGGAAAGATTCAAGCTCAGTAAATATAGGTAGTCAGAACATTTGCAGATATTATTCCTATATGGAAGAGCATGCTGGAATAAACAGAACATAAAATGTATGAACATGTTGAGAAAGGGAAAGTGTCGCTTTGACACAGAGTGCAGGTACTTCCTTCCAGTGATGTGCGAAGCTTCAACACAGTTCAGATAATGTTAAGACTTGAGCTGCCTAGTCCACCATATAAATGGAACACGGCGCTACAGAGAAATGAAAAATGAATAGCAGTCTTTTTTAGACATAAAGAAAAACTATTGGACTAAAGAAAGAGGCAAAACAGGAAAAAATGCTACATATTAGACAGGGACATACCATACCAGGCATCAGCCCATCAGGGTCGAATATATAGTCAAATGCAAAATCAGTACTGGAGAAACCAGGGGTATGTACACCAGGGGTCATACCAGGTAGTACTAACCAAAAACAGCAAAGCAAAACATCCCAAATGGTAAATCCTGCTTCCTCTTTGCAATCATTCAGGGTTTGAAATCAAATAAAAACGACGAAGTTAGTTGTATTAGTAGGCTCCTCTCAGAAGCGAATGCCATGTTTGAAGCATTTACAGAAACACACAAAGAATGTTTTGGACGGAGAGATAAAGATAAAAACTGTAACATGTGTCGATGTGATAGAATTAATAGGTCACAGGGAGGAGTAGGACTATGTGAAAGATACTTTCTGTTGCACAGAATTGCTGAATTCTACGAATGATACAGTAGAAATTCTAGGCATTAAAGTTGAAAATAAGAATTTGTCAGTTATCCTAATATATAAATCACCGTCAGCAACTGCTGAGGAATTCACATATTATTTTAGGAAGATAGATAGCTGTCTGGATAGACTAGAAAATCTCACACCAAATATTATACTCCTTGGTGATTTTTATCTCCCTCATGTAAAATGGAAGATGGCTCAACGCAACGTTATACTAGAAATATCTCCTGGAAGCACCCTGGCTCATCAGGCACATACCAGGAAACTAATGAGGCTTTGTGGAAAGTACTCATTGAACCAACAGATAACTGATCCCACTAGAAATGAAAATACCCTGGATTTAATATTCACAAACAAAGAGGAACTAATCAGAGATACAACATTTACAAAAACCAATACATTCTGATCCTAACATCAAAGACGTACAGACGAATATTAACTCAGGGTCTGGGAACTGCAGCACTAATGTAAGAGAAGGGATGTTCAGTAAGTTTAATTTCAACAACCATAGAATTGACTGGAAAAAAAATAAACCAAGAACTATCAGACATATCCTGGGAATCAGACATGAGCACCCTAAATCCCCACCAGTGCTTGGAGAAGTTGAATATAGAAGCATACAAGGTAAGTATTAAATAAGTACCATTTAGGAAGCCCAGAAGATCAGAGAGCGCTGGAGATGGTACAGAAAAAGAAAACGGGTTACTGAATTACTTAAAAACACAAATATATCGTAACAGAGGAAAGATGGCCTTAGCCGAGAGATCACGGAATCAGAGCAAAAACATAGGATGTCATACCTGAAAGAAGAAGAACAAAGGGAATAAAAAGCCATACAGGATATTGTAAGAAATCCAAAATAGTTCTATTCCTATGCAAAACTCCATGCTAAGAACTACCTGTATAATTAGCCCATTATTGAGAGGGGACTCGTATACTGACGATAACAGGAAATGAGTGAAATTCTAAAAGAACAGTACGAGTCAGTGTTCAGCAACCCACTAAATGACAGCAAGGTAGAAAATACATAAACATTGTTCACTCCAGCAGAAGGCCGCGCAGACCAACTAACTGACATTAGTTCAAATCCCATAGATGACGAAAAAGAAAAGGATAACATGCCCACTCACTCAGCACCTGGACCAGATTCATAGAATGCTCTCTTTATAAATACAGTGCAAAGTACCACTAGCACGAACACTCAGAATACTTTGCAGAAAGACCTTAGATCTACGTGAAATACCGGAGACCTTAAAGAGTGCAGACATAGCTCCTTTGCATACAGTGGACCCTCGGTTTTCGTTGAAAATTCATTCCAGAATGCTGTTTGAGTGCCATTACCGAACGAATTTGTTCTCATTAGGACAAATGTAAATTAGATTAGTCGTTTCAGAACCCCAAAAATACACTTACAAAAGCTCTTACAAAAATACATTTACATAATTGTTCGAGTTTGGAGGTGAACGAAAACCGAGGGTCCACTGTATATATATGTCGCGCAGAATAGGTAATACTTGCGATTTTAGCTTAAATAGTGGCGCTCTTCTTGCCGAAAAAGGCAAGCGAAAATTTGTGTATGCAATAATTTCTCAAAATTCATTCTGAACCTAACGAAAAAAAAATATTTCATTGTGTTTGTTTATTATTAAATTAGTGTAAACTTATTTAAAATATATTTAGTTGGATTAGGCTAATTTAAATTGTGCTTGTTATTATAAGGTTAGGTAAGTTTCCTAAGGTTCTTTTGGTACAAAATTATTTTTTTACATTAACATATAAGAAAAAAATATATCCTTGAACGTATAAGAGAAGATTTTTGCAAGGACTTAATTTTAAACAAGTTCTTGCTAATTGACCAGTTTTTACCTATTCGGCACGACATATATATATATATATATATATATATATATATATAAACAGACAACATTATTTGGATTAAGGAAGCTCTCAAACGTTTAGTAACTAGTGTTTATCCTCTCGGTTATAATCCTGCTATGAAAACTCTACTTAAATGCGCTTGTCGTTGGATAATTGGCCGTTCTTTGAAGAGTTGCAGGATAAATACTGGCAAATCTGTAATAAGCCAGAAACAGACCGGAATGATATCAATAGGCTGATATTGATATCCCATTATTCTCTTGTAGATAATTATGATAAAGTTATCGTGTTGTAACCTGGAGTCTCGTCCAGGAGGCTTTTGGTACAAGTTGTTGGAGATTTTTGCCTACGAATTTTAATTTGAATAACTAGTTTTTTCATGCATAAATTAATTTTGCAGGCTAAGAGCTGTTTTTCAACCTCAGCTCATTTCAAAGCCCAGCTCTATCTGAGGTATACTATACTCTTCCCTCCCCCCTGGATGCCACTCACAACAGTCGACTAACACCCAGGTACCTACTTACTGCTAGGTGAACAGGGACGGTAGATATTATGAAACATGTCCAACGTTTCCACCCGTACCGGGAATCGAACCACGGACACTCAGTGTGTGAGCCGAGTGCGTTACCAACTGAACTACGGGACGTGTTGACTATAACCAGACACATCAAGTATTCTCTTGATCCAAGGAGCTCGAGCACGGTGTCTTACACCATACATGGTTAATGTGTGTTACCTGTCCGGTTCTCTTGATTCAAGGAAATGGAGATATTGTTAATAAGTTACCTCTTTATTACAATAAAATTAATATGGAATAATCTAATTCGTAAATTAACTCTTTAAACGGAATATAACAGCCAATGATTACGCACTCAGAGCATAATCGTAATCTCTTATGTCTGCACAAATACAAGACATAATTAATATTCTTATTCTGACTGAGACGACGACTCTAAGACTTCAGACGTGCTGGCAGGCAGTTAAGCACCTGGGTGATGCAACATACAATACACACTGTACAGCAGAGATAGTCAGAGCATTAATTTGCAATATTCTATTTCCTGCGTAAGCACAACTTTCTGATTCCTCGTCAGGTTCTGAGGAGAACGTCATACATTAATTGTATAAGAGGTGTGTTAATAATGACACAGATGAGTGAGCTATGACATTTGTTGTAGAATTTTCACTTACGTTAGGCCTAGTCATGGACCGGGCCTTGGGGGTGTTGACCCCGAAACACCCTCCAGGTATATCCTCCAGGTATATCCTCCAGGTATACTCTTCACATGGCTGAAATACTAGCACAGTCTATCAGATTGTATGACTCAGACTCATACTCTTCCAATGTATACTACTCCTGTATATACTTTTCCTAGAACCGATCTAGATCCTCAAGGAATGTCTGAACTAGGAGCCAATCCTAAAGAACCTCTAGAAAGGAAGACTCATTCAATTCCCTATCCCTCGTATGCCTTCTATTTTAAGAGAAATGAGCAGTTTGATAGGATGGAACACCTCGTTAAGTTACAAAAGTGAGCTCACAGAAGCGCAGATGAAGATGAATGAAGAAGAAATCAAAAAGGAAACTGTCAGTTCCAAAGACAAGCGACTGCTGGTTCAAAGCTGCCTTCAGAAATAATACAACAAACAGTTGACATTCAAGAAGCAGCTTCAATAGTCGCTAAGTCTAATGAGAGTGATGTGGATACGTACTTTTGATGTATTGCAGAACGAGGCTCGTGCAATGAACTATCCGTGCTAACAATGGGCGGCTTAATTACATACTGCACAGATTTGTACAGAAATATTACCATTTGATCTGTATATAAATTATGAGACTGTTTAGGAGAATGTCTTTGAAAAATATATTTTATTGCCAATGAGTCATCAGCGCATATTTCGTAGCCAACAACGGAAGCCAGGATAACCTGAGTAGAGTTTGCTGTAGAAAGAGGATATGTTTGGAAAGATGATGCAGAGATTCGCTAGTTCGGTTAAGTTAGAACCCCATGAAGATTTCTATAACTCACAACCCGCACATAGAAGAGAGGAGCTTACGACGACGTTTCAGTCCGACTTGGACCATTTACAAAGTGACTTTGTAAATGGTCCAAGTCGGACCGAAACGTCGTCGTAAGCTACTCTCTTCCATGTGCGGGTTGTGTGTGTATTGTTCCAGTCACGGTATTGTGCCTTTTTTGTTTTTGTTATTTCTATAACTGTTTGACTTATGACATTCAAGGATACCTGTTCGATCAAATAGGATGAGACAGCCTAGAGACAGCAGCTATAAATGATAATTATGAAGTAATTCACATAAAGGTATACGTAAAATACATGAGTCTGGTAAACCTTGACACACATCAACTGATAAATCTGGCACTCCTTTAAATAACTCACCTGTTGAATAAGCAATTTCTCATACCCTGCCAGTTGAAGGTCACCCTTTTAAATCTGACACAGGTGTAAGACAGAAATCTGGTAATGAGAAGCGAAATGTTAGATGTACATATTGTAAAGAAAAAGGTCACGCGAGGGAATATTGCTACAAAACACAGAGGTATGATCGTACGTGCTGGTGTACTTCCTCAACTCATTCACTCTCGGTCCGTGCTTAGGAACACAAGAACAGTCTTGGCAACTAGTCATTTTCTACCATTTCACACGTTAATCCATCTGAGGTTGGTAAGCAACGAAGATGACTAGAGTGAGAGAAGTTGTCTGATCATAAAATTCGACCAGCCATGAGTCTTTACCAGTCTAGAGGAAAGATTGGTCTCAGCGAAACAGAACTGACAGACGTAATTACCTTCTGAGGAACAGACAGCCATCTCACTCTGGCTGGCTGTTCCTCAGAACAGACAGCCAGAGTGAGTGTTGATACAGGATAGTTTACCTATATGTAGTGATTGAGCTGTGATTAAAGTTCTTCTCCATTGAGTGTACATGTAAACGAGCTACTGCACTGGGTTTCTCTCAGTAGGAATCTCTGGTACTTGTCCTGTTAAAGAAGCCAGTTCGCTGATTGGCAATGATGTGTTACAAGCTAGCATATGTAGGAAACAACTTGTGATTGATAATGCCTCTGATGAGACTTACCTGAGAGAAGCTTACAGAGAGAAACCTACCTTATTTCCTCTAAGTAACTAAGGAACTACAATATGGCAAGAGCTAAACAATCATCCTTGTCACCTGCATCATAATCGTGACCTACGTTTGAATATGCTATTTAGCAATGCCATGTGCCATGCATCTTTGTTACTAACTTCTGCTAAAGGTGTACCTAATCAGGATATGTCGGAATTTAAAGTTACAAGGACCTGATCAAGGATCAGTTGATTGCACAGTCTCTAGAGAGAATAAGAGATATGTGGTGACACTGAAGGAAACAAAGGATCTTCATAATTGTTATTATTATAGTAATGGTGTTCTATGGACAAATGTACTAACAAGACCACAGCTGACTGTAATGCTCACAGGAGGTCGTCTGTGTGTTACGAAAACACTAGACAAACTTGTTGTAGTATAGTTATAATTATTATATATCGCATGTGGGGGGGGGGATGGAAGGTATTCGGGATTAATTGAGGGAACTGGAGCACAGATCCAATTCCCTAGATCAAGAGCCCCTCACCAGCGTCAAGGAACCTCCCTTGAGGGGACAAACTTGTTGTCTCAGAGAATATATAGCATTGCTATATCTGTCAGGTAATCGGCAAGCCTGTAAATACTCCACCACCAGCTCGTATAATACGTATCCCAGCTGTCGGAGAACCTTTTTCACATCTTATTATATAGACTGTGTTGATCTTCTGTCTATATACGATCACCTACATTTGAAACATTGGTCACATGAGAATAAAAGAATCAATCACATAAGGATTCACATTATTAAATCATGTAATAATCTCCAGCATTACGCCATGAAACAAAAGCTGGAAACATTAAATTTTAAAGTGGTGGACTGGTAAACCAGCGGAAGGCCTCGGTCAGATGACCAAAATCTCTAACGGCGCTTCATCATATGACTTAGATCCGCGTCAGGAAACACTTGCTCTGTTTCCTGACGTCTCTTACCTCTCACACCTTACTTTTATGCTTAAATATACTGCCATTCTTGATCTTAATCCTTGTATGTTGCAAGTGATCAAAGTACCAAGGCTGAAATGTTTTCCAATTAATATGTGGTAGTGAGTGCAACGAAATTATTTATATATTGAAAATACTGTAAAAAAAAATCCCCAAATGCAAATTTATTTTAATTTTCGATTATTATTAAAAGACATAAAATATTTAATATTTTTATTCACTTAAACTTCTTATACATTATGACTTTATATGTAAATATAATGAATAAACAGAATAATTACCGAGGACTCCAACCGTGGTCCCAGCATATAGCAGGTCCAACGCTTTACCACTGAGCTACGAGGCTCTAATAGGAAAATTTCAGAGACAGAACTTGTGTTCATGTCTCATACAGTAGTCACTGTCTGTGACCCATATTCTTCCTTCCCACACCACTAGTAGCATATCTTTGATTTTACCTCTCAAAGCTATAGTGTCAATTAACTCATGATAAGTTGTAATAAACGAATGCTAATAAATGAACAGAGGAATGGACGGGGAGTCGAACCGTGGTCTTGGCACTTTGTTTGTATTTCAGTTGTCAGGACCAAGGTTCGAGGCCCCAGTCATTCTTCTGTTTATTAGTTGACAGTCGGTGGTTATTACGACTTGTCTTGAGTGTAAATATGATGTTATAAAGTCTGATAAAGTCTGTTGGGGTCTTTGATAAGTCTTGGAAGGAAAATAATGGTAAAAATGGAAAATTTGTACGTCTTGGTAGGAAAAATATGGATTTTGTTTATATCATTTATGGTCCTTGCTTCTGTCCAAATCCCAGTCTCTTTTTTCTCCTATCCTTCTTTTTTCAACCCTCCTTCCTCTCTTCCTGTTTTAGCATTTTTCCTACTCCATCTCCTTCCCCCATTTTTTTATCCTTCTCCTCATCTTTCTACATTTTCCCTTCCCTTTCTCCCGACCTCCTTCACTCACTCTTCCTTCATAAGTTGTGTTTCATGAGAAACTGTGTATATTTGAAACACTTCTATCTTCTTATATCCTTCCTACCCCACCTCTTTCTACCGATTCTTCTTCTTCCTTGTCCATGTTTTCATCGTCCCTTCCTTTGTCTCTTATCTTGCCCTGATCTCCCATAAACAAACTTGGGAAGCATCAGACAGCATCCAGCACATTGCAGTTGACAGATGTGTTTACGTTTTTGGTTCAGGTAAACAATCATGCTGTGTGGAGCAGGAGCCTCACTAATAGATATGGTCACACTCCTTGTAACGGTTAGTAGTACCAATGATTAGCCAGTTTTCTATCTCTCTTTTTATCTACTTCCTCGCCTTCTCCCCTTTCTCCTCTTACTCCCTCGCATTCAACTTTCTCCTTCACTGACTCTCTGTCTTCTTTTAAAAGGGTTATTCTTCCTTCTTTCTCCCTGTTACTCATTTATTCTTACCTCATTCTATTCCTATTCTTCGCTTCTCTAACACGTTCTACTACTTATCCTTCCCTACCAAACTACTTTTCTCCTTATACCCCTCTTCTTCCCGAGGCTCGGTTGGCAACGCATTCACTTCACACACTTAGTGTCCGTGGTTCAATCCCCAGCATGGGTAGAAGCCTTAGGAATGTTTCCTTACACTTGCTGTCCCTGTTCACCTACCAGTAAGTAGGTGTAAATGAATGGTTCAGAGAACCGACGAGTTGGTTCTCTGAACCATTCATTTACATCCTGTCTGACACTGCAACATCTTGGTATCTTAATACAGGGATTTCTTCGCTTGCCTATTCCTTGGGCACGACCTACTTCCACATTGAACAAATGTGACACCTCCTACAACTGCTGCACCTCTCCTGTCTACAGTATATAAGCTTCCTCTGCTCATATGTTGTATTCTATTCAAGATTGATGGACTGACAACATCGACTCAAGATTGAGGGACTGACCACCTCATACTCCTCCTGTTCTTCACGATTCTCCTTTGTATGGACTGATGAAGCCACTGTGTGGCGAAACGTTTCCTCAATAAAGATACCCAAGTGTTGCATATGTGTCTAATTTACCACCAGTAAGTAGGTACGTGGTGTGGGTCGCATCCTGGGGGAAAAATTGAAGGACCACAAAATGAAAATAAAACAGACAGTCCTCGATGACGCACTGACTTTCTTGGGTTATCGCGGGTGGTAAACCCTCCCTCGGGTAAAAATCCAAACCAATCTTTTCTTATCTCCTTCTATTTCCATCTTTAGATGGTCTTTTAATTTCCGCCTTCCTCCCATCTGCACTTCCTTGTTTTCCTTTTTTGACAGAGACAACTCTGTAAGGCTCTATCATTATCATAAAATTATGTGAAAAACTATCAGTGATATTTTTCACATAAGAACTGGAGCCATCAATGTGTTTTCACATTTTTACACTTGGGAAAGACGAAGGAATCCCGGAGTTGAGCGCCACTTGGTCAGAAGTTATGTGCTTCTGTTAGACGAGAAGTTCACCAACCCTCTGCCGGGTGGGTGGTGGCTGGCGCTGGGGATAATGTAAGGGGCTGGGCATAATGTAAGGGGGTATGGGGATAATGTGAGGGGAAGGTGCACTGCGCCGAAGTCAAAAGTAACTTTTTAGACTCCCAGGGCATGTTACCTTACACTTGGTGTCCTTGTTCACCTTGCAGTAAGTAGGTACCTGGGAGTTAGCCGACGGTTGTGGTTCGCATCCTGGGGACGAGATTAACCTAAACTGCCCTAAATGTTCTGCATAACATCACTGACATACTATATATTAATATAGTATGCCAGAGATGTCAGCTAGTTCTGTATCAGTTGTATGATGTACTTGTAGAAATAAATAAATAAATTATAATAATAATAATAATATTATTATTATTGTTATTATTATTATACCTTGAGGAGGAAGCTTCCCAGACCGAGCCTCACGGACATACCTCCCAGAGTACTTCCTCCCTGACATACACAGATGACAATAAAGAAATAAGTGATGCCGAAATCACAGCTGGACTCTTGTGCTCAGAGAATCATTCATCAGTATACAGATTGACGATCCAAATATGATTTTCTCGGGAATGAGTCTCCAAACGTTGCTGAGATCTTCACAATTTCTTATATAGCCCTATCCCAAGCTGACGCTCAAGACCCAATTGATAGCATGCCTGTGCAATTTGCCTCAATTCTAGACTCTTGATTCTGCATAGTCATCAAAAATGGTAAGAAGCAGCTATTTCGTGACTTTATTTGTATATGGAGAAGATAACCGGACACTGCTGTCAATATAGAAATCGTAAAAAAGTAAAGACCATTAGCGCTAACGTAACACATTATTATCCTAAGAAGCAAGATTTCTAAGGATAAGGAGTCACAACACTTGCACATCCCTAGGCTAGACCATTACATGGTCTTGGATGCACTCGAAGAGAACCTAAATACTGATGTACAGTGATTTTGCAGAAGGCTTTGACGAAGGCGATCCTGTTGTGATAGTGCACAAAATGCGTTATAAAAAGAATAAACGATAAAGTTTTGTCAGATGGATATTTAACATCTTAATTAAAACAACCAGAGTACACAATACAGTGGAACCCCGGTTAACGAAAAAAATTCATTGCAGAAGCCTGCTCAAGTGCCATTACCGAACGAATTTACTTCCTTAAGAAAAAATGTCATTTAGGTTAGTCTATTTCAGACCCCCAAAAATACACTTCCACAAGCACTTACAATATTATACTTACATAATTGCACGATTTCCGGGGTGTTCGTTAACCGGGGTTCCACTGTATATAAATAACTTACACGTAGGATACTGAGAGTACTAAACAGAGTGAAGTCGAAGGCCGTCACAGTGAAAAGCTTTGTTCAAGGCACAGTAGTCGCCACACTTCTGTTTCATATTCTTATATATGACATAGACAAATACATAAATCTTAGCACCGTATCATTCTCAGCTGATGATACCAGAATTCCAATAAGTGAGACGATCATCTAGGACACAGCTAATTCTCAAGAAGATTTAAATCATATTTACCACTGTGTTACAGACAACAATATGATGCTTAATGAAGACAAACCCCATGTCTTCTAATGTGGAAAATAATAAAAGAAATGAAGACTGAATCGGAGTACAAAGAAACTCGAATTACTCAATAGACCGAGAGTAAAATATGCGAGACTTGGGACTGATATCAGAGAATTTCTGGAAGGGAGGAAAGTGAGGATGTTCAATATGAACGTGATGGTGCTAAAATACAAAGGTGTATTAGAATTAACAACAGGGCTTTCACATTACATGCTGAGCTGTTTGCCATACCTGTTGCTTTCGGGCTTATGTAAACTACGACTGCACACAATGTAACTAACTGATTTTTTCCTCGTTATTTGCTCTAAATAACCTGAGACATGAATGTAACACGCTTGTGTATGAAGGCACAGATATACGCTTATTGTTGAAAAAGTGACTAGGAGATCCAATATTTATCATAATGAAATATGCCAAATTAAACAAATCTATGGATAAAGTAACAATGTCAGTAGATTGTCAGATGCTGTTACTAATAGACTAAGGCTAGTCTATAAGTATAGTTGGCAACGTGAGTGGACAGAGCCAGGTCCATACACTGGAGCATTACATCTCCAAGCATCCAAGCATTCAGAGACACCTCCATGTAAACCTTACACGATATGGCTAAACTCCTCGTTGTTAATAATATCTGAAATATCTTCAGTTGGTATCCACATTTTACATCGACTAGATGAATGAACTGTTTTGTACTTTTGACCAGTGCTTTTTTAGTGTTCATAAAATATACTTTTTTTGAGAGTACATTCCATACTGTACTGTGTGCATCATTTACATGAAGTAATTGTAAAATATGAAGTAACTAATATTTCTTTTTAGTGATGTAACAATGCTCAGTGTAGTCTGACAGACCCTTTGTGATCTTTGTAATCCTGTTTTCTGCGCTACCGCTCACAGAATGAGCATGGAGAGCACAATAAACTAGCAGCTTAAGCTGAACACACACACACACACACACACACACACACACACACACACACACACACACACACACACATACAGTGTTGCCATCGCTACAGAAAGGAAAATTATAATCTGGATAATAAGAGCTTTTATAACAAGAGATGCCAATCCCTTGGTGATACTCTTCAAGTCACTTATTCTCTCCTGGCTGAAATACCGCTCTATACTAAGAGCCCAATTCAAGGCAGGAGAGATTGAAGAGCTAGAAAACGTACAGAGAACCTTCACTGTCTATATAAATTCAGTCTAACATCTGAACTACTGGTACGCCTTAAGTTACTTGATTTATATTTCTTGTAATGTACGTAGAGATATATATCATAGTTTTCACCTGGCAAATTCTGGAGGGACTGATTCCAAACCTATACGCCGAAAACACTTCATATAAAAGCAAGTAGCCTGACACACGGTGTAAAATACCTCAAATAAGCAGTGGCACAATGAATACACTAAGAGAGAACTCGGTAAGTTTAAGAGGTCCTTGATTTTTCAACGCCCTCCCTTCATTCATAAGGAGAATTACCAGCAAATCTCTGGCTGTCTTCAAGGAGAAACTTCATAAGTTTCTCAAGACAGTTCCGAATTTGCAGGACTGTGGCACGTACGTTACGCTGCGTGTGACGGAGCTAACAGTCTGGTCTATCAGGTCAGCAAGCTCTGAGACCGGGGGTTGCTCTGAGACCGGGGGTTGCGGCGAGACCGGGGGTTGCGGCGGCAATGACCCTCGGAATCGACGCAATGAAAACGTAAAGTAAGCTTGAAACAAAACAAATGAAAAACAAATCTAACAATTTTCTACATGCATTACTATATTCTTTTTTATATTTTCCTGTGAATTTTTATTCCAGTTTCCTTCATTACTTTCATTACTTTTGTGAGAAACAAAACATTATTGTTAAACTAACCCGTCTTCCCACCTCCATTTTTTTTTATTTCAAATTTTCTGGTTCTTTTATTGACAGAGCGATCTGGGGAAAACCGCAGGAGCAGAAACGAGTTCAGCTGAACATCTCGAGGCCAGGAACTACACACTTCGTGATTCATGAACTAGATGCTTCGAGACCTAGAAAACAACATTGACGATATGTATAGATTCTGCTTGACTCTCCTCAGTGTTGTATTATGTTACACAAGAAACAGAGAAATAGGTAGTTAAAGTGAAGTTTTAAGGAATGTACCATGAACATTAAAATTTGTGAGAATTGTATAGAAGGCACTGAAAAAAAAATTACATCCTACAGGAAAATATGAGAGCTGAAACACGTGTCAGTGATGTGTATTGTGACTCAAAAGTGCTCCTTACATTTCTGACCTTTTGAGACTATAGCACTGATAAATGTTCCATTTTTGTCGCGTTTATCTGAACTGATGGATAAGTTAATGTCTAATTACCTAGTGATGGAAGACTCCTTGGAGGCCGAACTTGAGTCACACTCAGACACTTCACACACGTTCCAGAACCTCGCCTCCAATACGACACACACACTGCTGCCGCTGACCAAGTCGGAGAATGAAGCTCCCGAGCTCTTCTACCCGGTCGAGCAGCTCACCAACAACACAGGCATGATGTGGAGGAGCTTCTCCCTGATGAACGAGACTTATGGTGTCTACCTAGACAACGAGTCACTGCCCATCGACATGCGATTTAATGACGGCCACATCCTACTCATATCCTGCTACTCGGGCATTTTCTTTATTAGCCTAGTGGGCAATTTGTGCGTACTTCGTGCCATCCTTGGTGGAGGACGCAAGCAACGCAAGTCCCGGGTCAACCTGATGCTTCTGCACCTGGCCATAGCCGACCTTATTGTAAGTACCTTTTTTCTGTTTTATTACTAACATGAGTACGACCTTTAATATGCTTCAGCACCTCCACAAGGGTAATCTTTTTGTATATATTAATCTTACTGTATATACTAAATTTTGCCCCATACTCCTCCACATGATAACTCACCTACAATAGTAATACGTTTATAAAGATTATATTACGTCTCATAATATAATAATGAAATTAAAATAATAATAATAATGATAATACTAATAATAATAATAATAATAATAATAATAATAATAATAATAAATAATAATAATGTCAATAATAATAATAATAATACTTATAGCACTACTATTACTGCTAATAATAATAAAAAAATAATAATAATTGTTATGCTGCTGCTGTTGACAATAATAATAATAATAATAATAATAATAATAATAATGTCAATACATGCTGCTTTAGAGCATGTTACAAAATGCGGCATCTATTAGCATAGACATCTACCAGAGAATACCAGAAGGTCGTCTTATTATCCCCCTCTAGCATCTAGCATGCTTATGACTTTGTAACAGTTCTTCAGTAATAATTAAAGACCAATTATCCTGTACCATAACTGGCTTCTTACAGAGCTTTGGGTAAAAGTAGATTACAACTGGTTGAATAAATGACAACAAAATAAAGTGTGAGAACTTTAATAACAAAAGAGATGTATAGGTTTTAATATTTACAGTTAGACGTAAATTTGGAAAAAACAGACGGCTTCTACACTTTATGTATAGCTTCTGTAACTTATTTGGGGTATTTAATATTCTGTCATATAATTTAAACAGAACTATTATCACTTTCCATAATACTGTCCCGTTGCATGTTTGGCAACGCTCTCCAGACCATGGAGCTGAACTCTTTTCCAGGTTGAGGGACTGACAACCTCAAGCTATTTCTACAAGGTTGATGGACTCATTACATCATCTTTACCTCATCATTTCCACTGCCTTCAATCCATTCTCTGTATTTCCCTGAAGAAGCCTACTGCATAGGCGAAACGTTTCAAGAATAAAAAATATCCAACTAATACATATATCTTACTCATCAACGTGTCTGTATTTTATACCAATTTCAACAAACACTGTTCTTTACCAACACACTCTGAAGCATTGTTAAGGCTATATTCTTCACTGTCGGGATATCCCACTGCGTCTGTTTGTAGTTGTTAGAGGGACTGATCTGGTTGAGGAACCTGATAGAGAAATCCAGAGCCTAGCTTCATTAATGAACACAGGATTATGATCCTCAACACAGCCCCTTCGGTATTCGGGGAGAATTTTTACAAGTTCGCTGGACGCCCCGCACGAAGACATGGATGAAGGGATGCCTTTCGGATCCTAATGCCTTCTATTCTGACTGGAAGATTAGCTTGGTCTCACTTCCCATCTTCTAAAGTAAGCATGAGACCTCGTGTTGGTACTGTTCTCGGGAGATTGATATAGTTCTTTAGTTTTGTGCTGTCATATGAAGGTGCACATCTTAGGAAATATATTAGCCTGGGCAAACTCAAGCACTTTGTGAGAAGGCGCAAGGTCTCATGGGCATCTTGTTGGCCTATTTGATCTTCCATTCTCCTCATATATTTCAGCCTGCCTTCGAGAAATGCTTCTGTGGTATTAGTTGATAGAGAGGCTTGAAGTAGGATGCTGTCAGTGAGAGCAATGATTTATACACCTGGAAATATAGAACTCACTGCACTAGTTGATTTTCAGATGCTGAGATCATTTCGTATTAGGTTGGAATAAGGATGAGTTTCATGACACGTTCCTGTGTGTCAGCTGGTGTGCCTACATCCAAGAACCATATGTTTAGTTCACATGTCATGATCTCAGTGAATTCTCTAACTCTTAAGCTAAACAGAAATGGAGTTAAATCCCATTGCTGAACACCCTCAGATGAAATGATTTTATGCTCCTGAAACAGAAGTATCGACTCTTGCTGTTTTATTTATTAACACATCGGCCGTTTCCCACCAAGGCAGGGTGGCCCGAAAAAGAAAAACTTTCATCATCATTCACTCCATCACTGTCTTGCCAGAGGCATGCTTACACTACAGTTATAAAACTGTAGCATTGACACAGTGCAAACACTGTACTTCCCATCTCCAGGACTCAAGTCCGGCCTGCCGGTTTCCCTGAATCCCTTCATAAATGTTACCTTGCCTACACTCCAACAGCACGTCAAGTATTAAAAACCACTTGCTGTATCCAGCTGAAATGAAAGGAACGAGACAAAGAAAATATGCTCGAAATGCTGTTAATACCACGTCTCTTTTCAGTAGAATAAATGAGTTCTTGAAGATTAGTTTCAAAACATTTTCTTATGGCAGGTTTTTGAGATATACTCTTGTTGCTTTCCTGCCATGAGACCCCAAAGCCAAGTCTCTTAGATCGCAACAGCATTCACGCCTCTGTGCAAATATTTTTGACAATAACTTTAACAACGACGGGGCGGTGAGTGTTGTCCATGGCAATGGACTTAATTCCTTCAGCTTTTTATCAGGGCACAAAGGGATGCACTAGAGATAAAAAAGATTTAATGTTATTAGGAATAAGACCATCCAGGAAGTTGCTGACGAGTCTTGTGATCTCTGACAGGAAGGTTTCTACAATTTTCCCGATAACTGGATTAAACATTTATTTTAAATGGAGGAGTCTTATTAAAATGACCCCCCCCCCCCTTCACTAGAACCAGAAACGGCATAATTGCTTTGTATATGTCGGATTCTTGTGTAAACAGTGGTTCTGCAGTGGGCACAGTGGCTTTGAAAAGGCTGGCACCAGTGGTTTCCCTGGCAGGGTTTCGGTCTCATGGTGACTGAGCGTTGACCACATCTCTAGGGCCATTGTATATTCGCTGGTAATTTTTATTATCACCCAACTCTGTTGCCTTCTATAATTATTTTGCACACTTGGACTCTGATCGTCTCATTGTCAGTGTAGCGATTGTTGGGTCTGCCTTTTCTCCTTTTGTGTTGATGAGGAACAATATTCCTTTCAAGGATTTTTATGATGTGGGACGTTAAAGCTATTAGTCTATAGTTCTTAGCTATTGCTTTGCTGCCTCCATTATGAAGTGGGGCTATATCCGTTGTTTTCAGTGACTGTGGAATCTCACCTGTGTCTATGCTCCTTCTCCATAGCATACTTAGAGCCCGTGAGAGGGGTTTCTTGTAGGCTGGGGTTTCCCCAGGCCCAAACTCTGGAACACACGAGTCTGGGCCTGGGGCTGAGTGCATGGGTATGTCGTCGATGGCTTTCTCAAAGTCTAGAGGAGTTAGGATTATGTCAGAAATTTGGCATACATTGGCAGGGTTTTGAGGCTCATTCATGAAAAAATTGTTTGGATTGTCTATCTTTAGACGGATTAGTGGTTCGCTAAACAAGAGTCATATTGAGATTTCAGTATCTCACTCATTTCTTTGTTGTCATCTGTGTAGGATCCGTCTTGTCTGAGCAGGGGTTCTATACTAGAAGTGGTTTCTGCCTTGTTTTTAGCATATGAAAAGAAATATTTCGAATTTCTTTCAATTTCACTGATCGCTTTTAGCTCCTCTTGTCTCTCCTGGATCCTGTATGAGTCCTTTAACTTTAGCTCAATATTTTCCGCTTCCCTGGTTAGCGCCTCTTTCCGTGTTTCAGATAATCTGACATTCTTGAGGAGCTCAGTGATTCTTCGTCTTCTCCTGTAGAGGGAGCGTCTCTCTCTCTCTCTCTCCAGTTTACTTCTTCTCTTCATTTTCCTAAGGGACATATGCCTTGAACATACTTCAGCTACCAGGAGGCTGATCTTTTCAAGGCACTGGTTAGGGTCCATGTCATTTAAGATATCTTCCCAACATGTTTCATTTAAGACATAGTTTACCTGGTCCCATTTGATGTTCTTGTTGTTGAAGTTGAATTTCGTGAGGGTACCCTCATAGCTGTATGCATTTTGCTGATCAAGACTCCTGTGCATGTAAGTCTGGACTTCGATTAGATTGTGATCAGAATTAGGTTTTTTTTTTTATATTATATTTCTTAACAGGTCCTCATTATTTGTGAAAATAAGGTCTAGTGTGTTCTCCAGTCTTGTTGGCTCCACTATCTGCTGACTTAGGGCGTGTTTATTGCAGAAATTCAGCAGCTCTTTTGTGTGACTTTTCATCTGAGCTGCCTCCAGGGATTGTTTCTGCTACAACATTATTTGCTACATTCTTCCATTTGAATGTCTTAGATTGAAGTCACCAAGCAGCAAGATGTTTGGGGATGGGGCTGGAAGGTTTTCCAGACAGGAGTAAATTTTCGATAGCTGTTCCTTGAACTGTTGGAAAGTTGCATCTGGTGTCGTATATACAAGTACAATGACTAAGTTTTGGTTTTCGATTTTCATTGTTAGAACTTCAACTACATCATTTGTGGTGTTCAATAGCTCCTTGTAAATGAGCGACTCTTTGACATACAGGCCAACATCCCCTCCCCTTCCCTTATGACCTGTTCTTTCTGTCGCATCTGAAAAGGTTGTACCCAGGTATCCATATTTCACTATCAAAGTAATCTTTTGCGTGGGTCTCTGTGAAGGCTGCAAACATTGCATTTGATTCCTCTAGAAGTCCACTAATGAAAGGTATTTTGTTGTTGGTGGATGGCTTAAGGCCCCGTATATTAGCAAATATAAATGAGGTTTTGGGTGGTGAATGTTGCAACAAGGAGAAGTGGAGATGTGTCTCAGGGCAATGTGTGGTGTGAATATGCAGATAATTCAATTCGTAGTTTGGAAATTAGAAGGTGTTGGATCACCAAAACTATTATCCAGAGAGCTGAGGAGGGGTTGTTGAGGTGGTTCGGACATGTAGAGGGGAGGGAACAAAATAGAATGACTTCGAGAGTGCATAATTCTGTAGAGGAGGGAGGGAAGGCAGGGTAGGGCTCGGCCTAAGAAAGGTTAGAGGGAGAGGGTAAAGGAGGTTTTGTGTGGAAGGGGCTTGGACATCCAGCAAGCATGCGCGAGCATGTTAGATAGGAGCGAAGGGAGACAAATGGTTTTTAAGGGAAACCGGAAGTTTTGTAACTGAAGTATAAGTGCCCCTCTGGCAAGACAGTAATGGAATGGTGGGAAACGGCCGATGTGTTTATATATATATATATATATATATATATATATATATATATATAATATATATATATATATATATATATATATATATATATATATGTCGTGCCGATTAGGTAAAACGTGCGATTTTGGCTTAAATAGCAACGGTCACCTTGCCATATAAGACAAGTGAAAATTTGTGTATGCAATAATTTCGCCAAAATCATTCTGAACCTAAAGAAAAAAATATATTTCATTGTGTTTGTTTATTATTAAATTAATGTTAACGTATCTAAAATATATTTAGTTGGGTTAGGCTAAATTAAATTGCGCTTGTTGTAATAAGGTTAGGTAGGTTTTCAAAGTTTCTCTTGGTACAAAATTTTAAATTCTTATATTAACATAAATGAAAAAAATATATATTTAAACGTATAAGAGAAAATTTTAGAAAGGACTTAATTTTAGATGAGTTCTTGCTAATTGACCAGTTTTACCTAATCGGCACGACATATATATGTCGTGCCGAATAGGCAGAACTTGCGATTTTGGCTTAAATAGCAACGTTCATCTTGCCATATAAGACAAGCGAAAATTTGTGTATGCAATAATTTCGCAAAAATCATTCTGAACCTAACGAAAAAAAATATATTTCTTTGTGTTTGTTTATTATTTAATTATTGTAAACGTATCTAAAATAGTTTTAGTTGGAATACGCTAAATTAAATTGTGCTTGTTATAATAAGGTTAGGTAAATTTTCTAAGATTTTTTTGGTGCAAAATTATAAATTTTTACATTAACATTAATGAAAAATATATATCTTTAAACGTATAAAAGACAATTTTAGAAAGGACTTAATTTTAAATGAGTTCTTGCTAATTAACCAGTTTTACCTATTAGGCACGACATAATATATATATATATATATATATATATATATATATATATATATATATATATATATATATATATATATATGTATATGTATGTATGTGTGTGTGTGTAAGACAAGCCACGGGGGGAGGAAATCTTTAGCTCAAGTACTTTCACACTTTTCATTGCGTCATCAGGAGCTGTGCAATGTTGCAAGGGCAGCAACAGGAGAAATAGGGTAAGTTTTTCAGAGTATGGTAGCGCGGTGGCACCAGCCAATATCTGTCTGAGGGAGAGAGGCCCAGCGGAATGCCAACCACACCCTGGTCCCCCCACACCCTACCCCATACAGGGTGGGGTGGAGAAGGCCCCACAGTTTGCAGATTGCATGAGGTAAAATAACTAGGAGATTGTTAATAGCCAGCCCTAAGCTTCTAACCGCTGGGAACAGGTCATGTGACGTAAGAAGTTACATTATAATAGTGGATCATTTACATACAAAATGCGGCTAAGGTGAACAACCTTCTAACTAATGAAATAGAGGGAATAAATCCCTCATTTTGTCAACCAGTAGTACAACGTTCTAGATTATTCAGGAAATACTCTCAGTGTCAATTAATATGCCTGTGTGAATTGTCCTATTTAGGCTTTTGTTTCTTATAATAACTCGGCAATTCCTGCTTTCTTTTTAACACCACGTACTGCTGTACCTAGACAGGTTAGGACCTGAATAGGTCACTCTGCATTTATTTTGGGCTATCCTAGGATGATCGCACATGTGCACCCATACCTAAACGATCCCCCATGACTACTTCCTTACTACTGTTATATCGCTCAGTCTGTATTGCAGCACACCACCTAGAGCACCTGTAGTAGTAGCACCTGTATGCAGTAGTAGCTGCGTGGGTTATAACGACGGTCACGCCAGACCTAACATATTAAATATCGACGTTCGCGACGGACTTAACAAGATGTTATATTTTCAGTTGACGTTCACGACGGGCGTACCATGATGTTAGACTCTGGTCGAACATAACCGAAGCATCATGAAGCCTCCTGGCATAAGAACATAAGAAAGAAGGAACACTGCAGCAGGCCTACTGGCCCATGCGAGGCAGGTCCAAATCTCCCACCGACTTAAGCCAATGCCCCGACCCATCCAGGTCAGGTTACATTCACTTAAGGAAGGAGCACGGCATCTGACCTAGTAGCACAAACTAGTCAGGTCCAACTCACACCCACCCGCACCCACTCATATATTTATCAAGCCTATTTTTAAAACTACACAACGTTTTAGCCTCTATAACTGTACTCGGGAGTTTGTTCCACTCATCGACAACTCTATTACCAAACCAATGCTTTCCTATATCCTTCCTGAATCTGAATTTATCCAACTTAAAGCCATTGCTGCGAGTCCTGTCAATACTAGATATTTTTAGCACGCTATTTACATCACCTTTATTTATTCCTGTTTTCCATTTATACACCTCAATCATATCCCCCTAATTCTACGCCTTTCTAGAGAGTGCAGATTCAGGGCCCTCAGTCTATCCTCATAGGGAAGATTTCTGATACATGGAATCAACTTAGTCATCCTCCTTTGTACGTTTTCCAGAGCATTTATATCCATTCTGTAATACGGTGACCAAAACTGTGCAGCATAATCTAGATGAGGCCTCACCAAGGATATATAGAGTTGAAGAACAACCTGAGGACTCCTATTATTTATGCTTCTTGATATGAAGCCAAGGATTCTGTTCGCTTTATTGCGAACACTTATGCACTGCTGTCTTGGTTTTAGATTACTGCTAACCAGAACTCCTAAATCCTTTTCGCAATCAGTAGTATTAAGATCTATATTATTTAGTTTATATGTGGCATGGTTATTGTCCTGTCCAATATTTAGAACTTTGCATTTATCTATATTAAACTGCATCTGCCACTTCTCCGACCACTGCATCAGTCTATTCAAATCTTCCTGGAGTGCTCTAATGTCCTCATTTGAATGAATTGGACGGCCTATTTTGGTGTCATCGGCAAACTTGCTTATGTCGCTATTTATTCCCTCATCTATGTCGTTTATGTAGATTGTGAACAACAAGGGGCCCAATACTGACCCCTGTGGAACACCGCTTGTGACACTTCCCCACTCTGATTTCTCCCCATTTATGCAAACTCTCTGCTGCCTATTTGTCAACCATGCCTCTAGCTCATTCCCCATTCCCTACACCTCCTCACTTAGTAAACCAGTCTCCTCCGTCATGCCTTGGCTCTTCCACGCTGCCTCTTCCAGTGTGCGTGTGCGTGTGCGTGTGCGTGTGCGTGTGTGTGTGTGAGAGAGAGAGAGTGTGTGTGTGTGTTTAATGCGTCATTAGGCTGGGTCACGCATACTAATTTATTCAACACAAATGATCAGATGAGAGAGTAAAACAAGGTAAACGCGATGAAGTTGTCCCCACTTTTGATACATTTTTACATCAATATTCTTTTTTCTTTATAATATATCACTTGTCTGTAGAATGTATACACATTTGAAGAATGTCCGTAGAACATTCACATGTCTGCATCTCTATAGCATGTCCATATGTCCAGCCTGACATATGTCCATAACATCACCATAGGTTTATAGAATGACGAAGCTATCTGTATCATGACTCTAACATGATGATAGGTCAGCAGTATTTCCATAAATCCGTAAGATAAGATTTCGTTCGGATTTTTAACCCCGGAGGGTTAGCCACCCAGGATAACCCAAGAAAGGCAGTGCGTCATAGAGGGATTGTCTTTCCTATTTCCATTGGGGTCCTCAATCTTGTCCCCCAGGATGCGACCCACACCAGTCGACTAACACCCAGACATATGTTTAACGTTGAATATATAGCAATTGCATGGACCACCCTCTCCTGATCAAGCAAATGCGAAAACTAGATAAGATCCAGAAGTTTGCAACAATATTATGCCCAAAACACAAAGAAGAGGGATTACGATATACGAGATAATCAAAGGCTTCGACAGAGAAGACTGGGATAGACGTATTAAAATGAGAGTCATAAGGGGTCCAAGACTGTTCAACTGCCTCTCAGCATACATACCAACAGACCCCTGTCTATCTTCAAGAGGGAGATGGACAGGCACCTAAAGTCAGCACCGGATCAGCCGGGCTGTGGTTCGTACGTTGGACTACGTGCGACCAGTAGTAACAGTCTGGTTCATCAGGCCCTGATCCACCGCGAGGCCTGGTCATGGACCGGGCCGCGGGGGCGTTGACCCCCGGAACACTCTTCAGGTATAGGGAGGAGGGGTCATACATCCCTAAGGAGTAATCCTGCACTTTTGTATAACATTGTTGTTTAAGGCTGAGCACAATAGACTCCACTAAATGCCTATCGAGTTTGTACAGCCCGGAGAGAGGCTGGGGCAGGTGTCAAACCCGCACTGCGCTAGTCTGAGGAAAACTTCCCTTCACTCCTTCAGATGTTGCCTTGCTTGCCTTGGCTTGTCTTGCATATATATATATATATATATATATATATATATATATATATATATATATATATATATATATATATATATATATATATATATATATATATATATATAATATATGTTGTACTGGCCCGCCTCATGGTGAGCGAGAACCACTTGACGCTTCAACCCACAGGACCACCAAATCCTACAAGAGTGAGGCAGCCAGCTAGACGGTCACTCCCCATACCCCGGAACACCAGGCTTGTGATATGTTATTTATCTAAGCCTGCCACATGCAGTGAACTTCGAGATAAATTTTTGAAATGGCTAACATTTCGCAAACAGAAGTTATTTACAGACATTATCTCTGGCTGAGAGGCTATACCTCTGTGTACTTTGATGCAGAGTGTGCAGGTTCGAATCCTGCTGTGGACTGAGATATAATGTTTGTAAATAATTTTGCCCTTTTTGCGAATTGTTAAGTATTTCAAAATATATTTTGGTAGCTCACTGCATGTGGCAGGATTTGATGCAGGATTTTATGAAATAACTTATCATATCACTAAAGGTTGAAAACTGGACGGCATCTTAGAATGCTGAAGTAAAAAAAAAATTATATTCGTGTATAAAACATGAATTCCAAAGGAAATATGTTAAAGTTTTTGAGTTTACTGGGTTATCTTTGTTTTAATTATTCATAATTTGCTATAAGCAAACCATCACAAAATCTGTAAATAATGTATGAGACCTAAATAAAAAAGTAATTACTTATTTCTTTCTTACGGTAACCCCGTGGCCTGGCTGGCAGAGCTCTCGCTTCACACGCGGAGGGCCCGGGTTCAATTCCCGGCGGGGTGCAAACATTTCGACGCGTTTCCTTGCACCTGTTGTCCTGTTCACCTAGCAGCAAATAGGTACCTGGGTGTTAGTCGACTGGTGTGGGTCGCATCCTGGGGGACAAGATTGAGGACCCCAATGGAAATAGGAAAGACAATCCCTCTATGACGCACTGCCTTTCTTGGGTTATCCTGGGTGGCTAACCCTCCGGGGTTAAAAATCCGAACGAAATCTTATCTTACGGATTTATGGAAATACTGCTGACCTATCATCATGTTAGAGTCATGATACAGATAGCTTCGTCATTCTATAAACCTATGGTGATGTTATGGACATATGTCAGGCTGGACATATGGACATGCTATAGAGATGCAGACATGTGAATGTTCTACGGACATTCTTCAAATGTGTATACATTCTACAGACAAGTGATATATTATAAAGAAAAAAGAATATTGATGTAAAAATGTATCAAAAGTGGGGACAACTTCATCGCGTTTACCTTGTTTTACTCTCTCATCTGATCATTTGTGTTGAATAAATTAGTATGCGTGACCCAGCCTAATGACGCATTAAACACACACACACACTCTCTCTCTCTCACACACACACACGCACACGCACACGCACACTGGAAGAGGCAGCGTGGAAGAGCCAAGGCATGACGGAGGAGACTGGTTTACTAAGTGAGGAGGTGTAGGGAATGGGGAATGAGCTAGCCAGAGTGAGTGCTGGCTGAAGAGGAATCAAACAGTGAGAAAGAGGGAACAGTAAGAAGACGGAACCTCTCAAACTTAATGGAAAAAAAAGAAGCAGTGACAAAAATAATAGAAAGTGAAGGAGGCTGTTATATATGAGCCGACACAAAGGACGGTGACTCGTACAGCAGAAAGAATGAATTCGTTACTGATTTTTACTACTGGAGCAAGAAGGGGAGACTAGAAGTGAGCGAAGGAGAGGAAAGCAAAAGGGAGATAGAGGTCTTGCTAGCAGCTGCAGGTTGAGATGGCAATTGTTTTCAGTGTGAGATCGTGTGACAGAACGACGTCGCAAAGTGAAAGTGATCTTTCAATTAGAAGCAATAAAGCATGAGATGTTAACCAGTAAATCAAACGTCAGGATGTGGGAAGAATATTTATACAAAGGGATGGAACATACGAGAAGAGAAAAACTGCAAAGGTGAGGTGGGAGGAGAGGACTACATAAAGAAGGGCAGTTACAGGAATGGTGTGCAAATAAGCAAGAGACCCAAGCATCAAGGTGTAGAACTCAGGAAGAATGATTAATAACATGTCCCTGGTGGCGGTATAACTACTCCACAGCTCGAAAACTGCAAAGGTAATCCAAAGAGTCAAACAGAGGCACAGACTAGAAGTTATGAATTACACTTCAGTATCACTATTCAAAATGTTGGGGAGCGTAATCACGAATAGACTGGCTGAGTATCTGGAAAAAATTGTTCTCTTTTTATTTTTTTTTCTACAGAAAACAAGCATGGATATAGGGAAGGTAAGTCTTGCCTAATTAACCTACTGAGGTTCTAGCTTGTACAGGTCGACTGCATATTCTTGGACTGTAGAAAGCATTTGATACTGTACCCACCATAGATTGATTTACAAACTAGAGGAGCAAGCATCAATAAGAGACAGAGTCATACACTGGATAAAAAAAATAGATAACGAACAGAAGACAGAGTGACAATAAGGGCAAATGTTTAGAGAGGGAAAATGTAACAAATGGGGTTCTTCAAGAATCAGTTCTTGGACCTTCTTAATATAAGGGGAATGACTCATATGTTTCATTGTTTATGGATGACGTAAAACTGCTGTGAAAACTGAAAACGGAAGAGGATAGAAACTGCAATAATCGTTAAACAAGTGGTCAGTTGAGTTCGTCCCAAGTAAACACAAGGTTACGACAACTGAAGCTTCAGAAAACCGGAAAGTTGATAAATTAGACACATGTGCAACAACTGGGTTTGTCCAAGGTGACACCGCCTACTACTGCTTCACCTTACCTGTCTGCAGTATATAAGCCCCTTCGTGCATATGCTGTATTCTTACCAAGATTGGTGGACTGATATCGACACCATGCTGAGGGACTAATGACCTCAAACTTCTGATCTTCATTATTCTTCTTTGTATATTGAAGTGATGAAGCCACTATGTGGCGAAACGTTTCCAAGTGTTGCACATTTCTCTAATTTATCATAGAGGAGACTAGATACAGATTCAAGCCAAACATATAAATCAGAGATGCACATAAATCACAAAATATCTGTAGCATATGCAAGGATGACTAATCTCAGAACCGCCTTCAAGAAAATTTCTTTACGACTTTACCCGACATATGTTTAACGTTGAATATATAGCAATTGCATGGACCACCCTCTCCTGATCAAGCAAATGCGAAAACTAGATAAGATCCAGAAGTTTGCAACAATATTATGCCCAAAACACAAAGAAGAGGGATTACGATATACGAGATAATCAAAGGCTTCGACAGAGAAGACTGGGATAGACGTATTAAAATGAGAGTCATAAGGGGTCCAAGACTGTTCAACTGCCTCTCAGCATACATACCAACAGACCCCTGTCTATCTTCAAGAGGGAGATGGACAGGCACCTAAAGTCAGCACCGGATCAGCCGGGCTGTGGTTCGTACGTTGGACTACGTGCGACCAGTAGTAACAGTCTGGTTCATCAGGCCCTGATCCACCGCGAGGCCTGGTCATGGACCGGGCCGCGGGGGCGTTGACCCCCGGAACACTCTTCAGGTATAGGGAGGAGGGGTCATACATCCCTAAGACACAGATGTATCTTAGCTTGGTAAATATAAATAATGAACTTGTAGAGGCAAACTATGGTCACAGTTTTAAAAGTAGGTATGATAGCGTCCATGAACCAAGAAACAATAATGCTGGCGATTGTTGTTAATGAGGCAGGGCCAGGAGCTGACACACACACACACACACGGGGCCAGGAACTATGAATCGACCCGTGCAACCACAATTAGGTGAGTATATATACACACACATGGTATATGTGAATTACATGACGGAAGGGATAGATTCAGAAGTGTCCATGTTTGCAGACGATGTAAAGCTAATGCGAAGAATGCAAGTAGATGGGGATCAAATGGGACTACAAAGGGATCTAGACAGGCTGCTAGCCTGGTCCAATAACTGGCTCCTGGAGTTTAACCCCACGAAATGCAAAGTCAAGAAGATTGAAGAAGGTGGAAATAGACCGCAGACAGTGTACAGGTTAAGGGACAAAAGACTGCAAACCTCGCTCAAGTAAAAGGATCTTGGGGTAAATATAATACCGAGTGCATCTCCTGAGGCGCACATCAACGAAAAAACTACTGCAGCATATGGGCGCCTCGCAACCCTAAGAATAGCTTTTCGACACCTGAGTAAAGAATCATTCAAGACTCTGTACGGCGTAAATGTCAGGCTCATATTGGAGTTTGCAGCACCAGTATGAAACTCAAATCTGGTCCAGCACATCACGAAATTAGAGACAGAGTGCAAAGGATTGTAGCAGGACTAGTCCCGGAGCTAACGGGTATGGCCTACGAGGAGAGGTTAAGGAAATCAACCTGATGATAGGAGGGATAGGGGAAGATATGATAACGACATATAAAATACTGAGAAGAATTGACAGGGGTGGATAGGAACAGGATGTTCTGGAGATGAAACACATCAACAAGGAGGCACAACTGGAAGTTGAAAACTCAGAAAAATTTCTTCAGCCACAGAGTTCTCAGGAAGTGGAACAATCTGAAGAGTGATATAGTGGAGGAAAGATCTATACATAGCTTTAAGAAGAGTTAGGACAAAGCTCATGGAGCTGGAAGAAGTGGAATTACTAGCGACCAGCGAAGAGGTGGGCCAGGAGCTGTGATTCAACCTCTGCAATCACAAATAGGTTAATACACACTCACACTGTTTTTGCTATATGTGAATGACGTGACGGAAGGGATAGACTCAGAAGCGTCCCTGTTTGCAGATGATGTGAAGTTAATGAGGAGAATTAAATCGGATGAGGATCAGGCAGGACTACAAAGAGACCTCGATA
Source organism: Cherax destructor (assembly GCA_009830355.1). Classification (NCBI taxonomy): domain Eukaryota; kingdom Metazoa; phylum Arthropoda; class Malacostraca; order Decapoda; family Parastacidae; genus Cherax; species Cherax destructor. The sequence continues at coordinate 23,904 of WNWK01006912.1, read as the reverse complement.
GGCTGCAAGCCTGGTCCAGCGACTGGCTCCTCGAATTTAACCCCGCCAAATGCAAAGTCATGAAGATCGGGGAAGGACAAAGAAGACCGCATACAGAGTAATATAGGCTATGTGGCCAAAGACTGCAATCTTCACTCAACGCAAAGGATCTTGGGGTGAGTATAATATCGAGCACATCTCCTGAGGCGACCATCAACCAAATAACTGCTGCAGCATATGGACGCCTGGCAAACCTGAGAATAGCGTTCTCAGGTTTGGAACCACACCTGGTCAAAAACGTCATGAAATTGTAGAAAGTGCAAAAGTTAGTACAAGACTAGTCCCGGAGCTAAGGGGTATGTTGTGCAAGGAGAGGTTAAGGGAACTAAAGCAGACGACACTGGAGGACAGGAGGGATAGGAGGGACATCATAAGGACATGTAAAATATTGATAGGAAATGATAAGGTGAATATGGAACAAAGGGGACACAACTAGAAGTTTAAAACTCAGATGAGTCATAGGAATGTTAAGACGTATTTCTTCAGCCTTAGAGTTGTCAGGAAGTGGAACAATCTGGAAAGTAAATCAGTGGAAGCAGGATCCATACATAGGTTTAAAAGGAGGCATGATAAGGCTTTTGGAGCAGGGAGAGAGTGGACCTAGTAGCGACTGGCGAAGAGGCGGTGCCAAGAGCTGTGACTCGACCATTGCAGCTACACATAGATGAGTACACACACACACACACACGGGTTCAAACGTAGTATAACTATTCTCGTTCCACTTATAGGAGCACAACACATGCATGTTAAGAGGGCATTAGAGCAATGATAGCCACTACTGAAGGTGTGAATATGATAATGGAATATAATACGCACAAGTTGGGAGTAACCCGTCGGTATTATACTGTTATCATAGTCATATTGTCAGACACTTCAACACAACGATATCTTGGTTCAGAGGGCATCGACAACTTTATTGCGTGACCACTAGTTACCAATGATAAAGGTTGGATTTCAGAGGTACCTGCCATTAGGATTACTACACTGCTTCTCAGTTATTGCATTCTTACTTCTACTAGTTGACCCGGCTTCTTCCGTCAATATATATTGCGCACCTCACCTTCGACAGTATATAAGTCTATTTTGTTGCTTCAGCTCAAAGCTGTTTATGATCATTCCTCCTCCATTTATCCATATATCCACTCTTGCTACAACAGTTATTCGAAATTTCTCTTTTGAGAACCCAAATGCACTTACATTAACGTGTCGACCTTACTGTTTGGCTAAGAAACATCTCACGGAGGACCTGACGAGTAAGCTCATTCTCTGGTTCTTGGAAGATTGCACATTAACAGGTACGGGAGAATCCTTTATAGAAGACATCCAAATTTAGAGGAGAGAATATCAGTCTTTCCTTAAAGTCTTGGAAACGTGAATTAGTGTCCTCCAGCAAACACATTTTGAACACTTAAGTCACAGATAACTTGAAAGATGTTACAATTCTTTATCTCACAATTTTTTTCTTCTTGGGGCTCTGCTGGGGTCTAATGTTTTTAATGAGATTTTGAGGAATTAAAAATATCTGGCCTGAAATGGATGAAAATGAGAATCAACGACACTGATGCCCACGATGTCTTCTATCGCGGCTCACCAGGTGCCTATCCCTCTGTTAGCTAACTAACTTTTTATGAGGAGAATCCAACTCCCCATTCTAAAGTTCATACTAGAAGATGTCCTAAACATTTCCCTTGGTAAATCGCAATTGGAGCAAACCTCGCTTTCAGTTAGATTAAGTGAACTTAACAAAGTTCACTTAATCTCACGTCATTCGAGTGATTTTCTCTTAACAGCTCCCATCTCGGAGACTGGTATACATCTTGACCCGAAGATCCATCGTATTGAAGTGAATCTCTGCCTTGCTGCTCCAATTCAAAGTGAGAATATGTGTATTTATGGCAACGTGACAGTACGATATTTACTGCTAAGTACCCCGGATATGTCTGCCAGTTTCCCCTGAAGTGATCACTTTCTATTTCTTCAAGATGGCCACTGCTGGTACGGGATTATAATTGTGCATCTACTCTGGTCGTGGCCGACGCCTTCATCCAATTTAGTGCAGGTCAGCAAGGTGGTCCTGCTGATCAGGGAAGCCCAAAAGCTCAACAAATATAGGGACTTGGTCTACCAGTACCACTTTGTCGCAATAGGATCAGAAACAATTGTTCCTAGAAAACGCATGTCATTGTTTCCTTAAAGACCTGGGTTCTAGGCTTATCTAGGATCATCAGTAAAATTACCAAATTTGTTTTCTTCAGGACCTGAATAATTATTAATTGATGGGATATCATTTATGTCTTCTAGTGTTAAGGCTGGGAAGAAAGAACAATTGAAGAGAGAACACATTACATTTCCTCCTCATTATCAGTAAGGTGCCAGACCCAGCTTTCAGGGGGGCTTCTTTTCCCCTGCTCTTTGTCCTGTACACTTGAAAGAACCCTTTTGAATTTGTCTGATTCACTAGCTACTTTAATTTCATAGTCGCGTTTAGCGACTCTGAAATTAATGTGGACATATTGGCGCATTTTCTGATGCGCCTATAAACCCCTCTCTTCTCTCCTAATAGATGCTTCAGTCTCCTATTCATCCATTTGGGAACATTTTCATTTGATCTAATATCTCTCCGTGCAATAAATATATTTTGGGCACATTGTACAATATTAAGAAAACTATCATAGTCGCAGATCCTTCGTTATCGTATGATCATCATTAAAATCATTGTTGAGGAAACAAGTTCCTTATAGTTTCGTTTTACTCTTCACAGCAATCATCCCCATTTTTCTTCATACAACACCTTCTCTTGCGTCTCCTTTATCACCGTCTCCTTGGCCTTTATGAAAGGACACGATGCAAACCATCACATCTAACAAATTATGCCCACTGTTCTGTAGAACAGACTCTGATCATATCCCAAGTAATTCTAAACACATAAAACTGCTTGAAATTTCTTCCCCACCTGACATAATCAATAAATATCATATTTTCAAGCCTATTACAACAAAGTTAATTCCGCCTACTTTCAACTATTTCCGCCACTCTGCTCTTGCTTCTTCACGGCCTGTTAATACTGTTTTAAAATCCAAACGCCATAAATCTAAAAAAACTACTCACCCGCTACCACTTAAACTTCACTTCAGTGAATATTCACCCACTTTTTGTTTATTTTACAATGGAATTTAATGTACTCCTGGGAAATCTAAGCGAGCTCTCGGTGCTCTGCTCTGAGTTTTCTATTGCATGCATATCTCTCCAGGGAGGTAAACTTCTCCAGGTTATCTGCTGTCTTATCTCTGGTTACATTCTTTAACAGTCAGTTCACACTTGTCCTGACGCTTTCTACAACGAAACAGCACTTGTAGTGTGCAGTGATATTTACCAAACTGTTAAATCCTCTAATGTTCACTTAGGTGAGTTTAGCACCATCTGCACTTTATACGTTTCTCTTATCATCTCGTGTCTTTAGACACTCAGTCTTCAACCACTACATTTTTAAGAGGTTTTAACACCATTGTGACTATCATAATGATCCATTGGAATTATAACTTACTTCTTCACTGATGACGGGGGCCTGTTTACCCTTTGGGTAACATTGATAATGGCTTAGGCGAAGATTTTTGTTAGTGGGTTTGGGGTTGACAAGGACCTGCCAAGTATGGGCCAGTAGGCCTGCTGCCGTGTTCCTTCTTTTTCATATTATGTTCATAGAGGGTTTCCGCAGGACAACATTTTAAACATCACACGTACTCTTGTAGCCACACTCACACCACCACACATTATCACACACAAACACTCACCAACAAACACCATCACCCACATAAAACACCATCATACATCAAAATACATACACTCCATTCGCCAATACGCTCCCTCAAACACCACTATTCGCATCTACGCACCACCACAACACACCATAATTTACGTTCAAACACCTACACACAACTACACAGTGCAACGCACCACCAGATACCAAAACACTGCCACAATCAGATATCATAGTACACCTCTACACATAACTACACACCAAGACATACATCCACACATCATTAAACAACACCACATATTAACACACACCACCACACACCATTACACACTAACATGCACCACCCTACACCCTACACACCATCACACAATGTTCCATGGTATCACACACCACAACATACAAACACACCATTACACACAAACCTCAATACTACATTACAATGAAGCACAGTACTATCACACTCCTCTCTCCCAACCATAACCACATAAACCTTCCCATGACCACTCACTGACACACGCAACCATGCACTATCACACACCTCAACACTTAATCACACACCCAAATGAACCACAAAACACATCCATACACAGACACTTATCTCTTCTCATCACCATACACCACCATACAAACCACAAATCACTTTACACCACCAAATATCGCCACACGCCACTACACATCGACACACGCTACTACATACATCGACAGCACCACACATACAAACATTAACACACACACAATACATCACCACATATTCATACATCACCCCTTTAAATCAACAACCCGCCACGTCTTGTATATGATCGTCTAACCGCTATTCCATCTGAGTCGATGGTGGTGAGTCATCTTACACGATGAAACCGAAAGCTCACTTAAAAAATAATAGTCTAATGATATTGGTAAATCAAAGAAGCGTAAAATACATTATCTTTGCTTTATAAAGATTCCATACATAGAATCTAAATTCACCCTGCGTGATAATCATAGTACTGTAGTCACTATTCGGAAAATTGTCCAATAAAACCCCGGTACCCAAAATGTAAATTTGTCATCATCCCGCAAGTGATTATTAGTCTGAGTCTAACAGTGAACTAACTGTATAAAAATACAAACATTCCACGGAAGTTTAAGCCCCATAAAAATATAAACGCGTGAATATTCCCTGTACACGACGATAAGTCCAGAGAGGAGAGTGTCCAGATGCGTAACAGAGCTACCAAAATTGACAATGATATGTGTGTGTGTGTGTGTGTCTTCTGTGTGTGTGTGTGTGTGTGTGTGTGTGTGTGTGTACTCACCTAGTTGTACTCACCTAGTTGTGGTTGAAGGAGTCGATTCACAGCTCCTGGCCCTGCCTCTTCACTGGCCGCTACTCGGTCACTCTTCCTGCTCCATGAGCTTTATCATACCTCTTCTTAAAGCTGCGTATGGATCCTCCCTAGACTACATCACTTCCCCGACTATTCCACTTCCTGACAACTCTGTGACTGAAGAAATACTTCCAAACATCCCTCTCATTCATTTGAGTTTTCAACTTCCAACCCTTGTTGTGTCCCATCTCTGGAATATCCAGTTTCTGTCCACCTTGACGATTCATCTCAGTATTTTATATGTCGTTATCAAATTTCCCCTATCTCTCCTGTCCTCCAGTGTCGTCAGGACGATTTACCTTAACCTCTTCTCGTATGACATACCCCTTAGCTCCGGGACTAGTCTTGTTGCAAACCTTTGCACATTCTCTAATTTCCGCACGTGCTTGGCTATGTGTGGATTCCAAACTGGTGCTGCATACTCCAATATACACCTAACGTACACGGTGTACAGGGTCCTGAACGATTCCTTATTGAGATGTCTGAATGCTGTTCTAAGGTATGCTAGTCGCCAGTATGATGCAGCAGTTATTTGGTTGATGTGCGCCTCAGATGTGCCAGGTGTTATTCTCACCCCGAGATCCTTTTTCTTGAGTGAGATTTGTAGTCTCTGGCCCCCTAGACTGTACACCGTCTGCGGTCCTCTTTGCCCTTCCCCAATCTTCATGACTTTGCACTTGGTGAGGTTGAACTCCAGGAGCCAGTTGCTGGACCAAACCTGCAGCCTGTCCAGATCCATTTGTAGTTCTGCCTGGTCCTCGTCCGATTGAATTCTTCTCATCAACTTCACATCATCTGCAAACAGGGACACTGCTGAGTCTATTCCTTCCATCTTGTCGTTCACAAATACCAGAAACAGCACCTGTCCTAGGACTGACCCCTGTGGAATCCCACTCGTCACAGGCGCCCACTCTGACACCTCACCACGTACCATAACTCGCTGTTGTCTTCCTGACAGATATTCCCTAATCCATTGCAGTGCCTTCCCTGTTATCCCTGCCTGGTCCTCCAACTTTTGCACTAATATCTTGTGTGGAACTGTGTCAAACGCCTTCTTACAGTCCAAGAAAACGCAATCTACCCACCCCTCTCTCTCTCTTGTCTTACTACTGTCACCCTATCGTAGAACTCTAGTAGGTTTGTGACATAGAATTTCCCATCCCTGAAACCGTGCTGGTTGTCGTTGATAAGCTCATTCCTTTCTAGGGGCTCCTCCATTATTTTCCTGATAATCTTCTCCATGACTTTGCATACTATACATGTCAGTGATACTGGTCTGTAGTTTAATGCTTCGTGTTTATCTCCTTTTAAAAACTGGGACTACATTTGCTGTCTTCCATACCACAGGTACTCGCCCTGCTTCGATAGATGTGTTGAAGAATGTTGTTAGTGGTACACATAACTCCTCTGTTCCCTCTCTCAGGACCCATGGAGAGATGTTATCCGGGCCCATCGCCTTTGAGGTATCTAGCTCGCTTTGCAGCCTTTTAACTTCTTCCTCGGTTGTACGTATTGTGTCCAACACTTGATTGTATACCCCACCTTTGTGTCTTTCCGGAGTCCCTTCTGTGAACACTTCTTTGAATCTCATGTTGAGTTCGTCACATACTTTGCGGTCGTTTTTAGTGATCTCTCCTCCTTTCTTTCTCAGTCTGATTACCTGGTCCTTGACTGTTGCTTTCCTCCTGATGTGGCTGTACAACAGCTTCGAGTCAGATTTGGTTTTGGCTGCTAGGTTATTTTCGTATTGTCGTTGGGCCTCCCTTCTTACCTGTGCATATTCATTTCTCACTCTACGACTGCTCTCCTTATTCTCCTGGGTCCTTTGCCTTCTATACTTTTTCCATTCCCTAGCACACTTGGTTTTGGTCTCTCAACACCTTTGGGTGAACCATGGGCTCATCCTGGACTTCTCGTTTTTTTATGTTACCCTTGGGTACAAACCTCTCCTCAGCTTTCTTGCATATTGTTATCACATATTCCATCATCTCGTTTACTGGTTTCCCTGCCAGTTCTCTGCCCCACTGAACCCTGTGCAGGAAATTCTTCATGTCTGTGTAGTCCCCTCTCATGTAGTTTGGCTTCATTCGTCCAGCCCTTCCTGCTTCCCTCTCCACTTGTAACTCTATGTATTCGAAGCTTAGAACCACGTGGTCACTGGCCCCGAGGGGTCTTTCATATATGATGTCCTCAATATCTGCACTACTGAAGGTGAATACTAGGTCCAGTCTTTCTGGTTCATCCTGTCCTCTCTCTGGAAGTGTCCCTTACGTGTTGATACACGAGGTTTTACAGTACCACCTCCATCATTTTAGCCCTCCACGTTTTTTGGCCCACGTGCGGCTCCTGTCTCTCCCAGTCAATTTCCTTGTGATTGAAGTCACCCTGCTGATCAGCAGCTTTGCCCTGCTCGCATGAGCCTTTCTGGCCACTTCAGCCAGTGTGTCAAAAATCACTCTATTGCTCTCATCATACTCTTACCTTGGCCTCCTGCTGTTCTGTGGTGGGTTATACATCACTGCAATTACCGCCTTGGGACCTCCAGACTGAAGTGTTCCTATTATGCAGTCTCTTGCTTCATCTCTGTCTCATCTCTCCAGCTCATCAAAAGCCCTTTGGTTTTTGATGAGCAGTGCCACTCCTCCACCCCCTTTTCGTTCCTCAGTATCAGATATCCCATTGGAAAGATGGCATTTGTTATCATTCCTGAGAGCTTAGTTTCTGTGATAGCTATGATGTCCGGTGATACCTCTGATTCTTTCGTGCCACTCCTCCCACTTATTCATTATTCCACCAGCGTTGGTGTACAATACCTTCAGTTTCCTCTCGAGCACTGTGTTCTGGGGGGTCTGAGAGGGTGGAGGACCTGGTAGTGTGCCGTGGGATTCTTCAGCATAGTTTGGGGTGTTGGCTGTAAGTGTGGATTGTGGTTTGTGATGGGATAGCGTGTTTGGTTGCGGGGTTCTGGAGGGGGTTCAGTGTGTGCTTGTGCTTGTTGCTCTGCCCTGATCCGGTTGTCCGCTGCTGACTCTGTCCTTGTCGCTCTTCCTAGCCCCTTTCGTTTACGTGTCCTCTCCCTCAGCTACTGTTATTCTGTTCTTCATCTGCCTCTGTCCAGGAACGCCCTCTTGTATGTTGATTCCTTCAGCCGTGATTTTGCTTGCAGGATCCTCTTCCGCACCATTACTGTCTTGAAAATCAGTTTGACCGGCATATTTATCCCCTTCAAGTACCCTCTAATTCTATGAAAATTTACTATCTCAGTCTTGTCCTCCTCGCCTATATCTTTGATGTTTTCAATCTCCTGTTTTTCTTCCTGCCGCCCATGAATAAACACAGACTTCTCCTACTCCTCCTTCCATTGCCTTTCCCTCTGTGTCTCTGGGTCCAATTTTTTCATGGCCTTTGTCTCCCTTATCTTTTTCTGTATCTCCTGGTGGCATGGTCGTGCCTCTGCATGGGGCCTATCCCCGTCTCCATCTTCTCCCCGCTCCTGTATTGCTATCCCAGCTACCAATATCTCTCCCCCTTCATTCCTCGGCCCTGCTTGGTGTACTGATAGGGCCTTAGCGTAAGTCATGTCTCCTTCCTTTATGTTGGGCTCCTCGTTCAGTAGGGGTGTACCTGCTTCAGATGCTGTCTCCTCTGGGCAATAGCCCTGTGACTCGTTTCTGCCAATGTGTATATGTGTGTGTACTCATCTTGTTATGGTTGCAGGGGTCGAGTCACAGCTCATGTATGTGTGTGTGTGCTCACCTATTTGTATTTGTACTCGCCTATTTGTGGTTGTAGGGGTTGAGTCATAGATCTTGGCCCTGCCTCTTCACTGGTCGCTACTAGGTCCCTTCTCTCCCTGCTCCATGAGCTTCATATACCTCGTCTTAAAACTATGTATGGTTCCTGCCTCCACTACGTCACGTTTTAGGCTATTCCACTGCCTGACAACTCTATGATTGTAGAAATACTTCGTAACATCCCTTTGACTCATGAGAGTCTTCAATTTCCAATTGTGACCCTTTGTTTCTGTGTCCCATCTCTGGAACATCCTGTCTTTGTCCACCTTTTCAATTCCTCGCAGTATTTTGTATGTTATCATGTCCTCCCTGACCCTACTGTTCTCCAGTGTCGTCAGGCGATTTCCCTTAACCTTTCATCATAGGACATTCCCCTTAGCTCTCGAACTAGTCTTGTTACAAACCTTTTCACTTTCTCAAATTTCTTGACGTGCTTGACCAGGTGTGGGTTTCAAACTGGTGCTGCATACTCCAGTATGGGCCTAACGTACACGGTGAACAGAGTCTTGAACGATTTCTTACTGAGGTGTGGAAATGCTATTTTTAGGTTTGGCAGGATCCCATATGCTGCGACAGTTATTTGGTTGATGTTCACCTCAGGAGATGTGCTCGGGTTTGCCCTTCCCCAATCTTCATGACTCTGCACTTGGTGAGGTTAAACTCCAGGAGCCAGTTGCTGGACCAGGCTTGTAGCCTGTCCAGGTCTCTTGTAGTGTTGCCTGATCCTCATCCGATTGAATTCTCCTCGTTAGCTTCACATTGTCTGCAAACACGGACACTTCTTAATCTATCCCTTCCGTCATGTCATTCACATATACCAGAAACAGCACCGGTTGTTGGACTGATCCCTGTGGAACCCTGCTCTTCTGAGGCGCTCACTCTGACACCTCGTCACGTACCATGACTCGTTGTTGCCTTTCTGTCAGGTATTCTGTGATACATTGTAGTGCCTTTCCTGTTATACCTGCCTGATTCTCTAGCTTTTCCACTAATCACTTGTGTGGAACTGTGTCGAGAGCCTTCTTGCAGTCCAAGAAAATTCAATCTACCTACCCCTCTCTCTTTCTCTTGTCTTATTTCCGTCACTTTGTCGTAAAACTCCAGTAGGTTTGTGACTGATAATTTTTTCCATGACTTTGCATACTATACAGGTCAGTGACACTGGTCTGTAGTTTGATGCTGCGTGTCTGTCTCCTTTCTTAAAAACTGGGACTACATTTGCTGTCTTCCACACTTCAGGTAGTCACCCTGTTTCGATAGATGTGTTGATCGTTTTTATTGGCACACACAGCGCCTTTGCTTCCTCTCTCAGGACCAACGGCGAGATGTTATCCGGCCCCTTCGCCTCTGAGGTACCTAGTTAACTGAGCAGCCTCTTGCCCTCATGTTGAGCTCTTCACATATTTCGCGGTCGTTTCTTGTGATCTCTCCTCCTTCGTTCCTCAGTCTGATTACCTGGTCCTTGACCTTCGTCAGACTTGACTTTCTATGCTATGTCGTTTTCGTATTGTCGCTGGGCCTCCCTCTTTATCTGTGCGTATTCGTTTCTGGCTCTTCCACTAATCTCCTTATTACACTGGGTCCTTTGTCTTCTATACTTTTTCCATTATCTAGCGCACTTTGTTTTGGCTTCTCTACACCTTTAGGTGAACCAAGGGCTCGTTCTGGTCTTCCCATTATTTCTGTTGCTCTTGGGTACGAACCTCTCCTCTGCCTCCCTGCATTTTTTTTGTTACGTGTGTGTTACGTGTGTGTGTGTGTGTGTGTGTGTGTGTGTGTGTGTGTATGTGTGTATGTGTGTGTGTGTGTGTGTGTGTGTGTGTGTGTGTGTGTGTGTATGTGTGTGTGTACTCACCTAATTGTACTCACCTAATTGTGGTTGCAGGGGTCGAGACTCAGCTCCTGGCCCCGCCTCTTCGCTGTCTGCTACTGGGTCTCTGCTCTCCCTGCTCCATGAGCTTTATCATACCTTGTCTTAAAACTATGTATGGTTCCTGCCTCCACTATATCTTTCTCTAGACTATTCCACTTCCTGACTACTCTGTGGCTGAAGAAATGCTTCCTAACATCCCTTTGACTCATCTGAGTCTTAAGCTTCCAGTTGTGTCCCCTTGTTTCTGTGTTCCCTCTCTGGAACATCCTGTGTGTGTGTGTGTGTGTGTGTGTGAGTGTGTGTGTGTGTACTCACCTATTTGTGGTTGCAGGGGTCGATTCATAGCTCCTGGCCCCGCCTCTTCACTGATTGCTACTAGGTCCTCTCTCTCCCTGCTCCATGAGCTTTATCAAACCTCGTCTTAAAACTATGTATGGTTTCTGCCTCCACTACATCACTTTCTAGGCTATTCCACTTCCTGACAACTCTATGACTGAAGAAATACTTCCTAACATCCCTTTGACTCATAGGAGTCTTCAACTTCCAACTGTAACCTCTTGTTTCTGTGTCCCCTCTCTGGAACATCTTGTCTCTGTCCACCTTATCTATTCCTCGCAGTATTTTATGTGGTTATCATGTCTCCCCTAACCCTTCTGTCCTCTAGTGTCGTCAGGCCGATTTCATAAGAAGAACATAAGAAAGAAGGAACACTGCAGCAGGCTTACTGGCCCATGCGAGGCAGGTTCAAGTCAGGACCAACTCACACCCACCCGTATTTGATTAGGTAGATCATGGTAATGAATATGATGTTGTGTATATGGACTTCAGTAAGGCTTTTGATAGAGTCCCACATCAGAGACTATTGAGGAAAATTAAGGCACACGGAATAGGAGGAGAAATTTTTTCCTGGATAGAGGCATGGTTGACAAATAGGCAGCAGAGAGTTTGCATAAATGGGGAGAAATCAGAGTGGGGAAGTGTCACAAGCGGTGTTCCACAGGGGTCAGTATTGGGCCCCTTGTTGTTCAAAATCTACATAAACGACATAGATGAGGGAATAAATAGCGACATAAGCAAGTTTGCCGATGACACCAAAATATGCCGTCCAATTCATTCAAATGAGGACATTAGAGCACTCCAGGAAGATTTGAATAGACTGATGCAGTGGTCGGAGAAGTGGCAGATGCAGTTTAATATAGATAAATGCAAAGTTCTAAATATTGGACAGGACAATAACCATGCCACATATAAACTAAATAATGTAGATCTTAATACTACTGATTACGAAAAGGATTTAGGAGTTCTGGTTAGCAGTAATCTAAAACCTAGACAGCAGTGCATAAGTGTTCGCAATAAAGCAAACAGAATCCTTGGCTTCATATCAAGAAGCATAAATAATAGGAGTCCTCAGGTTGTTCTTCAACTCTATATATCCTTGGTTAGGCCTCATCTAGATTATGCTGCACAGTTTTGGTCACCGTATTACAGAATGGATATAAATGCTCTGGAAAACGTACAAAGGAAGATGACTAAGTTGATCCCATGTATCAGAAATCTTCCCTATGAGGATAGACTGAGGGCCCTGAATCTGCACTCTCTAGAAAGGCGTAGAATTAGGGGGGATATGATTGAGGTGTATAAATGGAAAACAGGAATAAATAAAGGGGATGTAAATAGCGTGCTAAAATTATCTAGTATTGACAGGACACGCAGCAATGGCTTTAAGTTGGATAAATTCAGATTCAGGAAGGATATAGGAAAGCATTGTTTTGGTAATAGAGTTGTCGATGAGTGGAACAAACTCCCGAGTACAGTTATAGAGGCTAAAACGTTGTGTAGTTTTAAAAATAGGCTAGATAAATATATGAGTGGGTGCGGGTGGGTGTGAGTTGGACCTGACTAGTTTGTGCTACTAGGTCAGATGCCGTGCTCCTTCCTTAAGTGAATGTAACCTGACCTGGCTGGGTCGGGGCATTGGCTTAAGCCGGTGGGAGATTTGGACCTGCCTCGCATGAGCCAGTAGGCCTGCTGCAGTGTTCCTTCTTTCTTATGTTCTTATGTTCTTAAATTCGCGGAGCACTAAAGTTGTGGCCCACGCACTCGGTGTCCATACTGTGTGTGTACTCCCCTAGTTGTGGTTGCAGGGGTCGAGTCATAGCTCCTGGCCCCGCCTCTTCACTGGCCGCTACTGGGTCACTCTCCCTGCGCCATGAGCTTTGTCATACCTCTTCTTAAAGCTATGTATGGAGCCTGCCTCCACTACATCGCTTCCTAAACTATTCCACTTCCCGACCAATATGTGACTGAAGAAATACTTCCTAACATCTCTGTGATTCATCTGAGTCTTCAACTTCCAACTGTGTCCCCTTGTTGCTGTGTCCCATCTCTGAAACATTTTGCAAACCTTTGCACTTTCTCGAGCTTCTTTACGTGCTTGGCTAGGTGTGGGTTCCAAACTGGTACTGCATACTCCAGTATGGGTTTAACGTACACAGTATACAGGGTCCTGAATGATTATTTATTAAGATGTCGGAACGCTGTTCTTAGGTTTGCTAGGCGCCCGTATGCTGCAGCAGTTATTTGGTTGATGTGCGCCTCAGGAGATGTTCCTGGTGTTATACTCACCCCAATCTTCATGACTTTGCACTTGGTGGGGTTGAACTCCAGGAGACAATTGCTTGACCAGGCTTGCAGCCTGTCCAGATCCCTTTGTAGTTCTGCCTGGTCCTCGTCCGATTGAATTCTTCTCATCAACCTCACATCATCTGCAAACAAGGACACTTCGGAGTCTATTCCTTCTGTCATGTCGTTCACAAATACCAGAAACAGCACTGGTCCCAGGACTGACCCCTGTGGAACTCCGCTCGTCACCTGCGCCCACTCTGACACCTCGCCACGTACCATGACTCGCTGCTGTCTTCCTGACAGGTATTCCCTGATCCATTGTAGTGCCTTCCCTGTTACCCCTGTCTGGTCCTCCAGCTTCTGCACTAATCTCTTGTGTGGAACTGTGTCAAACGCCTTCTTACAATCCAAGAATATGCAATCTACCCACCCCTCTCTCTTTTGTCTTATTGCTGTCACCCTGTCGTAGAACTCCAGTAGGTTTGTGACACAGGATTTCCCGTCCCTGAAACCGTGTTGGCCGTCGTTGATAAGCTCATTCCTTTCTAGGTGCTCCACCACTCTTCTCCTGACTATCTTTTCCATGACCTTGCATACTATACATGTCAGTGACACTGGTCTGTAGTTTAGTGCTACGTTTCTGTCTCCTTTTTTTAAAAATTGGAACTACATTTGCTGTCTTCCATACCTCAGGTAGTTGCCCTGTTTCGATAGATGTGCTGAAGATTGTTGTTAGGGGTACACATAGCTCCTCTGCACCCTCTCTCAGGACCCATGGAGAGATGTTATCCGGCCCCATCGCCTTTGAGGTATCTAGCTCGCTTAGTAGCCTCTTCACTTCCTCCTCAGTTGTGTGTATTGTGTCTAGCACCTGATGGTGTACCCTACCTCTCCTCCTTTCTGGAGGCCCTTCTCTCTCCTCTATGAACACCTCTTTGAATCTCATGTTGAGCTCCTTACACACTTCACAGTCATTCCTTGTGACCTCCCCTCCTTCCTTCCTCAGCCTGATCACCTGGTCCTTGACTGTTGTTCTTCTCCTGATGGGGCTGTACAGCAGCTTTGGGTCAGATTTGGCTTTCGCTGCTATGTCATTCTCGTACTGTTTTTGGGCCTCCCTTCTGATTTGTGCATATTCATTTCTGGCTCTACGACTGCTCTCCTTATTCTCCTATTCTCCAGGGTTCTTTGCCTTCTGTACCCCTTCCATTCCCTTGCACACTTGGTTTTGGCTTCCCTGCACCTTTGGGTGAACGAACCATGGACTCATCCTGTCTTTCTCGCTTCTCTTGTTACCCTTGGGTATAAACTTCTTCTCAGCTTCCTTGCAAATTGTTGTCATATATTCCATCATCTCGTCTACTGATTTCCCTGCCATCTCTCTGTCCCACTGAACTCCGTGCAGGAAGTTCCTCATACCCACATAGTCACCTTTCTTGTAGTTTGGCTTCATTTGTGCAGCCCTTCCTGATTCCCCCTCCACTTGTAACTCTACTATGTATTCGAAACTTAGAACGATATGATCACTGGCCCCAAGGGGGCTTTCATGTGTGATGTCCTCAATATCTGCACTACTCAGGGTGAATACTTGGTCCAGTATTGCTGGTTCGTCCTCTCCTCTCTCTCTGGTAGTGTCCCTTACGTGTTGGTACATGAGATTTTCCAGTACCACCTCTAGCATCTTAGCCCTCCACGTTTCTTGGCCCCATGTGGCTCTAAGTTCAAACAATCAATTTCCCTATGCTTGAAGTCACCCATGATCAGTAGCTTCGCCCTGCTCGCTCAAGCCCTTCTGGCCACTACTGCCAGTGTGTCAATCATCGCTCTGTTACTCTCATCATACTCTTGCCTTGGCCTCCTGCTGTTCTGTGGTGGGTTATTCATCACTGCAGTTACCACCTTGAGACCTCCAGACTGTAGCATTCCTACTATGTAATCTCCTGCTTCTCCTCTGTCTCCTCTCTCCAGCTCGTCAAAATTTCATCGGTTTTTGATCAGCAGTGCCACTCCTCCACCCCCTCTGTTCCCTCTGTCTTTCCTCAGGATCTGGTACCCCATTGGAAAGATGGCATCTGTTATCATACCTGTGAACTTGGTTTCTGTGAGAGCTATTATGTCCTGTGTGTGTGTGTGTGTGTGTGTGTGTGTGTGTGTGTGTGTGTGTGTGTGTTTTTTAATGAGGAGACTGAACAACAGCTGACAGCTACAACTCTTCTTGATCACCAAGTTAAAGGAAAAAAATAATGTGCTTCTTCACTGAGCACACGACTAAATCCCCACAAGACAGAGTGCAGACACAACACACAAACTCAGAGGCTCAGTCCAACTTTGGACACTGCTGGACACAACAGCCAGAAACTAAGTACAGCACATGCATTTTGTGTGTGTGTGTGTGTGTGTGTGTGTGTGTGTGTGTGTGTGTGTGTGTGTGTGTGTGTGTGTGTGTGTGTGTGTATGTGTGGCTATGTTTTGTGGAGACGAAAGCACAGCGTCACATCCAGCTAATCTGATATCAGAAGCTCACTGACTAGCTCACGACTAGAGAGGTCGAGGGATGAGAGAAGCATCTGGCAGTTACGATGAAACTTCTCCTACTGCTTGTTAAGCAACAATTTAGAGCTCAGAGTGGACGGTCACTTAGGAAAAGTCTTGGGTCTGGTGTCTCCTGACCTCCATATACACCATATAGACAAACCTATACGTACATTATAACACAAGACACATTCTTGTTGATAAATGAGACACTTGTGCAACATTGGTTGTCTTTAATCTGTAAAAGTTTCGCCAGCTTATGGCATCTTCAGTCCAATACAGAGAATGGTCAAAGATGAGAAGGAGTTTGAGGTAATCAGTCCCTCAGCCTGGAGGGAAGGCTGATAAAAATATAGCATATGGGCGAAGAAAGGGATGAATTGAAGCACTGGTAGGCAGAGTCACCAGAGAAAAAACTCCCTAGTGGAAGTAGGTCTTGTCTATAGGTTAAGCATGACCTACTTTCACTAGCGAGTATTTCCACTGGTAACAGCCCCTTCCAGTGCTTTACCTCATTTGTCTGCAGCACATTAAGCCCTTTCTCCTCGCATATGCCGTACTTTTTTCAAGACTAAAGGACCGAACACATCGACTCCAGGCTGAGGGAGTCAAACTTCCAGGCTGAGGGAGTCAAACTTCCAGGCTGAGGGAGTCAAACTTCCAGGCTGAGGGAGTCAAACTTCCAGGCTGAGGGAGTCGAACTTCCAGGCTGAGGTAGTCAAACTTCCAGGCTGAGGGAGTCGAACTCTTCCTCTTCTTTCACTGTTCTCTGTCTTGGACTGAAGTGTCTCATTTATCAACCTGTCGGTTTTCTGAACTATTTACATACATTCTTGTTACCAGAACATATGGTATACTTCCTAATCCCAGCATTTCATGCATTGTTGTAAAAAATTATAATATAAAAATTTACTGTAAGTATGGTCGTCACACCCAACACACACGTGCAGGAGTCACACCTATAAACGTTTTCCAGTAACGTGGTAGAATGCACGTACGTGGAGGTGTAACCTTCCTTACAAAATCCTCCATGTATAACTAAAACAAGAGGTGTACTCCTCTTTTAATGCACAAGAAACGTAATTTTCGTAGCACCTATAAAGAGGTAATCTCATCATAGCACCAGAGATACAACCTCGTCACAAACACGAGTCTCTGTGCCTTGTCTCACGAAGTGAATAAAGTGCGAGAGAAAACCTGGGCCGGTGATCCTGCGATGTGGTGATTAAATTACTCTCTGTCAGTGTTCCAAGGCGATCTGATTCTTCCGCACGGATGGTGGGGAACTGACACAGTGAGGTGAGGAGGGAACTAGATTGAATGTATTTGGTCATAATGTGAGTGACTCCCGAGACACCAGTAGTTAACTAATTTTCCTCTGCAGGTGTGTGTGCTCGTGAGTGGTGCTTCGTGGTGTGTGCTTTATGTGGTGGTGGTATGTGGTATATGATGATGTGATATTGCGCATATTTGGATGTGGTAGTGTGTGGGTGTGTGGTGTATAGTGGTTGTGTTTTGTGGTGTTTGGTCGTATGAGGTGAGTGATTGTTTTTGGTGTGTTGTGGTATGAAGTGATATTTTCCTGTTTTTTTTTTTATAATAATAAGTGGACAATTAAGCACAGTGTTGAAGACAGTGATCATAAGGCTGGCCACATACTTTGCATTTGGTATGATCATCATCTGTTTGTCTGCCAAAATGTCATTATTATAATCATGAAGTTGCGCTAAACCCATTGGGATTATACAGCGCCTGTGAGGTGGGAGGGGGATTCAAGTCATTCAAGCTCAATTCAGGGAACTTGAGCAGCACAGATCCAATTGCATAGATCAAGAGCCCCTCACCAGCGTCAAGGAACATCCCTTGAGGGGTGTCAAACTGCCAGAAGTACTTGTAATCAAGCCTAAGCCTGGCCACTACATCAGTCTACTCTCATTACAAGTTGCTCCATAAACGTACTTATCTACGTTCATGTTATCATAGTAGGTTATAGACCTACTCAGGCTTCTAATTACATTCCTATGACATTCGGTTTCATTACTTTCTTCTCTCTTAATATTATTCCTAATGCTAGACACAGATACACCAAAGTTATATTCTACATTATCTTTCAGGGTACTTTTCTAGGCTAACATATTAACTTTGTCATGAAGGAGTAATCCAGTGTCTTTTTTCCCAGATTTTTGAGTATCTATACCTGTCTTCTCCGATGAGCATGTTGTTAGTCTTCGTGTAAGTCAACAGCCTTCAGTGATGACACAGAATCAGTAATGATGACGGTGTATAGAAATATATCTAGTTGGACTGTTACTAAGCCAGAAGAGCACAGTGGTTAGAGCACTGGGCTCCAAATCTAGCAGTTCCGCTAGACGTTTACACACGTTTAATTACGTTTAATTTTAACCTGGATAAATCTTGTGCTTCATAATGTAGAGAAATATTACGTAGGGTATAACCGCCAGGAAAGTACAGTATAACCCAAGGAAACACTATAAAGTACAGTATAGCTCAGGGTATTTCAACAGAGACCAGCAACACCAATTACAGAAAAATTCCGTGAAATAAAATCTAGTGTAAGATAACCCAGGACAGGTCTTGCTACAGAAGGAATACCAAGGCAAGGATTACCTGGGCCGAAATTACACTGTCAGAATCACCCTGGTTTTGATTACCATGATCACAATTATATAATATAAGCAATTGGAACCCTCTCCCTCTCCCTCCCTCTCCCTCTCACTCTCTCTCTCTCTCTCTCTCTCTCTCTCTCTCTCTCTCTCTCTCTTTCTCTCTCTCTCCATCTTCTTCCCCACCGGTTTCCACTGTATTTGTAAGAGGGAGACGCGAGAGTAACCTGATATTCCTGCTGTTATAAGCAAAGGTGGGAACTTTCACCATATCGACAGGCCACGCAAGAGGTAAGTGCCTTGATGCTGGAGGACTCTTGATCTAAGGAACTGCTGTTCTCTCCTTCCCAGTGTCAAACCTTAATTCCTCCTATTTTTAAGGAGTTTTATGGAGCTCCATAGAGAAGAGAATCCTTTTTATGTCAAGGAAATGCAAATGTTTATTTTCGTCCGATTACGAAGAGGGTTGGTAGGTCACACAGTGTTATTTTTATACTATAGTAACCTACCCAAACCTATCTTAATCTGCCCTACCCTAACCTAGCCTAACATAACGAAGGAGCATACTCTATTCCTAGCCCCAACAAACCCTACTGAATCTCTCTCATCATCAAAACACTAAAGAACACAAGGCAGGAGACCTAAATAGCTTACCACCATTTATGTATAAAAAAAAACTTCTCATCTGTCGTCATCTATTATTTCAACACTTTTTAACAAGTCCATTGAATCTTCAACCTTCCCATCCCTACTCAAGACACCAAGGGTTACACCAACCCACAGAGGAAGTTATCCTATTGATTTAAATAACTATAGACCTATATCAAACTTACCCCTTCTATCTAAAATTTTCAAAAAAATAATACACAAGCAAGTTTACTCCTACTTTGTATCCCACAACATACTTAACCTCTGCTAGTTTGGATTTAGGCCAAGCAAAAGCACAAATGATGCAATTATACATATGCTCGAGCTTCTATATACGGCGCTGGAAAAAAGGAAATTCCACTGGGCCTCTTCATAGACCTACGGAAAGCATTTGATAAAGTTGACAACGATCTCTTGCACCTAAAACTTGAACATTACGGGATCAGAGGACACTCACTCGATTACCTAAAATCATATCTTAGCAACAGACACCAGTATGTATACACAAATGGTGTTGCCTCCACCACACAACCTGTTCCAGTTGGAGTTCCCAGGGTAGTGTCCTTGGACCACTACTCTTTTCATTTACATCAATGACCTCCCTAATGCCCCCAAACTACTTAAACCTGTTCTTTTTGCAGATGACACTACCTATATCTTCTCTCACCCAAACCAAACTATACTTAGAAGCATTGTAAATGATGAGCTGCTAAAAATATCCACCTGGATGACGGTCAACAAACTTACTCTCAATATCGACAAAACTTACTTCAAACTGTCTGGTAACACAGCTGCAAATATTCAACTAAACATATCGATAAATGGCCCCCCATTTCAAGACTCACTGATGGTAAATTTCTGGGGCTCCACATTGACAGCTGTCTTAAATTTCAGACCCACATACAGCATATTTCCAAAAAAATCTCCAAAACAGTAGGCATCCTCTCTAAGATACGGTACTATGTACCCCAAACGGCATTTCTTGCTCTCTATCACTCTCTCATCTACCCTTACCTAACGTATGGTATTTGTGCATGGGGTTCAACCACAGCAAATCACCCTAAACCTTTAATTATACAACAGAAAGCTGCTGTGAGAATGATTATAAACTCCTGCGTCAGGCAACACACCCCACCGCTATTTAATATACTAAATATCCACTTATATTATTGTGCCTACTACATACACAGAACATTATTCTCCAATATAAACCCTCCTCTCAAACTCCTTCTTGAGAGCTACAATAGGACGCACTTGCATAACACAAGACACATAACACTCTCTGATATCCCTCGTGTTCATCTCTCCCTATGCAAAAATGCAATGCATATAAGGGGCCCTAAGATCTGGAATTCATTGCCTGAAAATACAAAAGGGCCTCTACCTGCACACCAATTCAAGGCTCTGCTTAGAAATCACCTCATCTCCCAAAACTAACAACACACACTATATATATTATCACCACCATCATCTCATAAATTGCCATATTTTATAAGATTATTTCAAAACTAAAATGGCTTCAATCTCATTATATATAATGTGCTAAAATATAATATTGTAACTTGTTATTAAATTACTTAATTTGATTACTGCTAAACCACTACTACCTCTGTTGATATATAAAAAACAATGTTCAATTCGAACCAACTGTGATATATATGTCTAGTATTAAGTAGTCTGTAAAGTATTAGGTTTAGTCTGCCCGAAATGCCTCGGCATGATAGTGACTTTTCTTTGCACTTAGCAAATCAATATTGTAATTACACAGTGTAAACTATGCAATGAAATAAACTCTTTAATCCTTAATAGAGGACAACTGTAATAGGCTTATTGCCTCTTGCTAGACAGGTCCTTTTCAACCACCCACACCTCCCACTCATACAATTGTCAATCCTATTTGTAACCCTAATAAAGGTGTTAACTTCAATATCTCTACTTGGCAGTTTGTTTCTCTCATTTTGGCCAATTACTCCAGGGATTGAAAGAGTCCCACATAATGTAGCCGGAGTCTTGGCCACACACCTGTCTAGGTTCCTGACCAGGTTAATTACTCAGTCATCTTGGTGCTGTATGTAAAGATGGCACTAGTCATCATGCCTACCAGCCTTGAAATATAAAACATTCTTCATATAATCAGCAGTATAGAACCCACTATAAAGTTCACTGGTAAAGAGGAAGGCAACAGCCTCTTACCTTTTTCTATATAAAATTTACTTATTACACTTTTACTACAACCATGACAACAGAACAACGAGAGTCGTAATTAAAAAAATCCCAGGACTTCTTTTTTTTAGGATTTCAAATCTTTAATACTCTGAATATGAAAGCATATCCCTCACACAGAGTTTAAGACTTTTGCACTTACACTCCACTTTTTCTCCTTTTGCAAGAAACCGACAACACACATCGTCGGCAGAAATAACAACTTTACAATAATAGGGCTACTAGATGCATGATGTTACCATTCGGTAACAGGGCATCCAAAGTATCAGCTAAAACTTCCAGCATCCAACTGAAGACAGCTACAAACTCTTCTGCATCAAACTTATCCGCACAAGAAGCAGAAAGCAGAACCAGCCAATAATGCAGGAGTCTGTCATAACCTGTAGGGGATTTGGCAGTAGGATAAAGCGCAGTGAACTTCGAACAGAGAAGTCACGATCATAAATACGCTTGCAGCTATGACGACCTAAGCAATGTCTACATACGACACAGAAACAACAAGTGAAACTTCATGAGATGGGATGAAGCATAGCTAGTCATGCATGGAAATGACCTGTGCAGATTCGAACGTTGAGAAGCCTCCCTTATTGCAATCTCAAACTCCGTCCCACGTAGTGGAGATGCTTCAGCATTCCCAAGAATTTGGCAATTAGACTGCTCAAGCAGGACACAGCCATCAGGTGCCAGCAACCCACCCAGTCACTTGATACCTTAGTATTCATCACGTGATATAACTACTCACAGCTTACCTGTCTTCAGCTGTATACGCTCTTTTCTTAGTCCTGTGACTGAATGACAGTCACTATAGAAAGAGAAGAGTAACAAAGACTAGAAGGCAGGTTGGGAAGAGCGAGCAGAATAGAAGTAATAATAGCAGTAGTAATAATAGCAGTAGTAATAATAGCAGTAGTAATAACATCAGTAGTAATAACAGCAATAGTAGTAATAACAGTAGTAGTAACAATAACAGTAGTAGTAATAATAACAGTAATAATAGCAGTAGTAGCAGTAATAATAATAGTAGTAGTAATAATAGTAATAGCAATAGTACTAGTAGCAGTATTACAATACTCACTAGTTGAATATTAAATTCAGCCTGTTACTAGTGTTTTTGTAACATGGGAGAGTTCGGGATAACAATAAGCATTAAAATTTATAATCTTTACTATAGTATATTTTAGTATAAAAACAGATTCTTTGCTATTCAATATCACAATAGATTATATATATATAGCAAATGTTACAATAACATAGTCATGACCCTACCTACTTCTCAGTGTCACCAGACACTACCATTCTTATTGTCTTGACATGCCTACTTCTTCGTGTCATCAGACACCCGTGTCTGTTACGACACGCCTTCTCAGTGTCACACGACACCCTTTTCCATGTGTCATAACACGCCTTCTCATTGTCATACGACACCCTTTTCTGTGTCACGAACGCCTTCTCTGTCATATTACCTTTGCAACAGGGTTACATAACGTTATTAATGTTACATGCCTCTCCGTGTTACACTCTTCACCTGTTATTACCAACACTGTAAACTTACACACAATACCTTCAACAACCTTCTCTATAAAAAACTACTCTGGCTTACACGACACTCACTTCTCTGTGTCTCACGACACTCACTTCTCTGTGTCTCACACGACACTCCTTCTCTGTGTCTCACACGACACTCGCTTCTCTGTGTCTCACACGAAACTCGCTTCTCTGTGTCTCACACGAAACTCGCTTCTCTGTGTCTCACACGACACTCGCTTCTGTGTCTCACACGACACTCGCTTCTCTGTGTCTCCACGACACTCCGTCTCTGTGTCTCACGACACTCGCTTCTCGTGTCTCACACGACACTCGCTTCTCTGTGTCTCACACGACACTCGCTTCTCTGTGTCTCACACGACACTCGCTGCTCTGTGTCTCACACGACACTCGCTTCTCTGTGTCTCACACGACACTCGCTTCTCTGTGTCTCACACGACACTCGCTTCTCTGTGTCTCACACGACACTCGCTTCTCTGTGTCTCACACGACACTCACTTCTCTGTGTCTCACACGACACTCACTTCTCTGTGTCTCACACGACACTCACTTCTCTGTGTCTCACACGACACTCACTTCTCTGTGTCTCCACGACACTCACTTCTCTGTGTCTCACACGACACTCACTTCTCTGTGTCTCACACGACACTCACTTCTCTGTGTCTCACCACGCACACGACACTTCTCTGTGTCTCACACGACACTCCTTCTCTGTGTCTCACACGACACTCGCTTCTCTGTGTCTCCACGACACTCACTTCTCTGTGTCTCACACGACACTCACTTCTCTGTGTCTCACACGACACTCACTTCTGTCTCTACACGACACTCACTTCACTGTCTTCCACGACACTCACTTCACTGTCTCTCACACGAC